>JBBBDQ010002480.1:527500-667500 GCA_037127315.1 Ascarosepion bandense | reverse complement strand
AAATTCTTCACCTCAGTGTTCCCATAAGCGCCTGTTCACTTCTGCCAGTGCATCTGAGTTCTTCTTCAATTGTTCAACAGTTTATTTTTATTACAAGCGTTCAGCGTCTTAAATAAAGATACCAAAACCTGCAATTCATAAAAAAAAAAAAATTGAATAGAAATAACAAGGGAAAAAAACACCAATTTCTCACACACACACACACACACACACACACACACACACACACACACACACACACACGTATATATTTGGTCGTAGGAAAACTTCGTAGCGTTTTTAAGGGAATTTTAAAGATATTTGGATATTTATACATTTATTCAAAAGCCTATATGTTGTTTTATTTTATTATTTTTCACCTTCTTTGAGACAGCTTCAAAATTCTGTCCTCCAAGAATTTGGCATCTTGCTGGGTGATGAACTGTACGAAATTATTTTTACAGATTTCAAAATAACTGAAGCTATTTCTATTAAGAAAGAGTTGTCGGAATCAAACCTGGTCGCAATCCGCAGACGCAAAGCCAAATAAGAGCTGCAGGGGTAATACTAATACATCCAAGCTGCCATAATTTCTACCCCGTTTGCAAATAGACATGAGGTCTAGCGTTGTCCTGATAGAAGACGAATACATTTCGATTCGGAAATTACAGACGCTTTTTCATTAATTGTGACTTCCGTCGGACCAGTTGGGAACAGTCAGTCAGTTATGTGCCATACGTGATACACACTTGGGCGATCATGTCTCGAAAGAGACATGACTGACTGGGCAGAAGATTATCCCGCAGTAGGTTGCCATTGCTTTCTGCGGTAGACTGGTTGCCGACCAAGGCTATAGAACCCAATCTGTCCTGCTATTTAACCCATAACTGAAAGGAAGAGACGGATTAATACCTTTCCCAAGGGTATTTGCGTGTAAGTTAATACAATGGATTCAGCTGGAATTCGAACTCGGCTCCCCGATTTCTCGTTCCGAGCCGATATCCACTGTACCACAAAATTGAATAATTCATTTTGTGAAAAGAGGCCATGATAGATGGTACCATTTCAGTCCCATCATAAAAAACGCCATCATACTTGGATTCATTAGCAGTGAATCATTTCGTTATTTCGTGCAGGATATTTTTTTGCATCACATTGTTGTAAGCAATCTTCTTTTCATATCTTGTGCTCGATCGTCTCAAAAGTGGGTTATACTTGTTGCATTTTTATTTCTGAACATAGCAAACAACTAATGATCAGTAATCTCAGCTATGGTAACACCGTCTTAAGCAGCACATCTATTTTTTTGCTGTTGTTACAGTGCTTTTGCCTTTTGGGGATAAAATGACGATAATCCAATTCATTTTCCGCCATTTTTAGTTTTGACATAAAAACATTTAAAATTCATAATTTGCACACGGATCATATAATGATGAGCGTTGAAATGTTACATTTCATAATATATATACATATGTGTGTGTGTGTGTGTGAAATGTGTATATATATATATATATATATATATATATATATATATATATATATGTGATTGAAGTAGTAGGAAGATTTGAATAATTAAGTAATTCATCGAGCTTTTTATTCGACCTCAACAGAATGCAGAAAGCACTGGACGGCCGTTTCGTCCTATATTTGAGACTCTTCAGCAGTGCGCATCAACTAACAGGAATCGAACATAGATAGTTTTTGGTTATTAAGCTGATGTCATACCAACTGTACCACGGGCCCTGATGACGAAGATTTAGCGGCTTGTGTTGGAGAAGTCGTGGCTCTGGGATGCACCGTCCGACGGGTAAAGGAGCTTGGATAAGTTCCACCACGGAATTTGTGAACGAGCGGCGCTTCTTAGATTATATTCGTTACCTCTTTGTCACGAGGGTCCGTGACATCAGCTTAATAACCAAAACTGTCTGGGTTTGATTCCTGGTAGTGTAGGCACACTGCTGAAGAGTCCCAAATATAGGACGAAAAGGCCGTTCAGTGCTATATGCATTCTCGATGAATTACTTAATATATATATATATATATATATATATATATATATATGCAATTTGTTATATATCTAAACTCATTTAGAAATGAAACGTTGTCTGTGTGTGTCTCTGTGTCTGTGTGTATGCGTATCCGTTACCTATAGACTGCGATACGGCTGAACTGATTTTCTTGTAAATTTACGCAATTGTACTATAAGCGTCTGCGAGTGTTCTTAGCTAGGTTTTGTGTCGAGGTACCTCCGATAAATATCGAGAATCGATAATCGAAAAAATCGGGTTATAGAAGGAGTGGTCCGATTCTAATCAAATTTGATACACTCATAGACAAAGACCTAAGAAACGATATTCACAAGTTTCAAGGTTGCAGTTTTTACAATAGTGCAGAAAATTGATAATATATATATATATAAAAGGCAAGATGTTTGTGTGTGTGTCTGTTTATCTGTTTGTATATCCTTTATACAAATCCACAATATTTATCCGATTCTCACCAAACTTCACACAAATATTCTTTAGGCAGAGTCTGAGCTCCAGGACCATGAATTAGTTTTAAAGCTTTCATTACACCCGAGCAACGCCAGGCTATACTGCTAGTATTAGGTATGCGTGGTACTTATTTGAAAGCGTTCAATATCAGTGATATAGCTAACTTATTTAAAAAAATAATTCGTTTGTCTGACGATCGCAAAAGCGTGAAACCCAGGGTCACAAACTCACACCTATGTAACTGAATATATATATATATATATATATATATATATATATATATATATATATATATATATTTTATGCGAAGTACGAACAAACAGGTAAACAGTCCACTGTTCGTAGTAATTTACTAATTTAAGGAGTGCTTGATAATATCTATAGCAACATTTATAGTAATATTTTTATTATAAGTGTTTATAATAAAGATATATTTAACTGCGTCCCAAGAGCTGTCACTTTTCGGTAGTACTTGTTAATATTTCATCAGACAGTGAAATATTTTACTGTTAGAAACTAATATATATATAAATTTAAAAATTTAGAAACAACATATTTGGGGTGTGTGAAATTCAAAGGGTTGGACAATATTAACCAATAGAAAGTAAATAAATGATGGGTAGAGAAAGAAATTGTGGGGGGGAAAGAATCAATATGTTAGGGAAAGCTAGATTTATTGATGCCAGTTTATAAAACATTTGTGTGTATAAAATGATATGATGGCATGTCGGCAATTGTGTCGAATGTGCGTGTGGGATTTATTTATTAATAATATATTTATTAATTTATTATATTTATTATAATTTATTTATTATAATTTATTTATTATAATTTATTATATTTATTAATAATATTATTAATAATATTATATGTGTTTTCTTAAAGGTCCGTAATATTTATTTACTAAACTAATTTACTAAACAAAAGAAGTGAATTGATGACCACAAGCAAACATAAAAATAAATATCTGCTCAAATACATTGACCAGGATTAATATAGATTCTGTTGTGGGATCTCCCCTTTTTCAATGATAATGGACTCGACTTGAGTGTACAGTTACTCTTACTATAATGAAATCCGTGAGAAACATCGAGACTGATTTGTAAGTTACCGAGCGATACCGAAGTTACACGGAGAATACCGCGCCAGTTAGCATAGTAGCTCTGAGCTCCACTCAGCCAGAATAATATTACACGGATATACTATTTCAACACGGCTTCACTTCACGACTTGTATATGTAAATTCCTTACTAATCGTATTCCTGAATTACTAACCTGCGTTCCAGTTTGTATATTTACGTTCAATATAACCTATTTTCTTATCTCAAATATCTGTTTTGTTGTTCATTATTTTGTGTGGTTCCTCACCCGGATCCACAACAGACTCCCACTGTGTAGATTTTTTTCATCTTTTTATTTTATTTTTCTAGTTCTAATATCAATGTCTTCTGTTTTCCCTTAAAATGAAAACAAGTAACCCACCCTTGACACAAAGGCAGAAAACGCATAACCTCTGTTCTAAAAATATTCTACTTTTAATTCAAATTTAAATTTGCGGATGTGCGTTGTGGTGCAGTGGATATCGACTCGGAACGAGAAATCAGGGAGCCGAGTTCGAATTCCAGTTGAATACATTGCATTCACTTGCACACAAATACACTTGGGAATGGTATTAATCTGTCTCTTCCCTCCAGTTATGGGTTAAATAATGGAATAGATTGGGTTCTATAACCTTGGCTGGCAACAAGTCTACCGCAGAAAGCAATGACAACCTACTGCGAGATAATCTACCTAGTCAGGATTGCCCATAGCGTGTGGCACTTGACTGATGATTTTTTCATTTCATGTGTTAGTTTTAATCCAAATCAAATTAAATTATACAATTTAAAAAATAAAAATAGCATCCTAGA
Source organism: Ascarosepion bandense (assembly GCA_037127315.1). Lineage (NCBI taxonomy): Eukaryota > Metazoa > Mollusca > Cephalopoda > Sepiida > Sepiidae > Ascarosepion > Ascarosepion bandense. Next base: position 663,116 of record JBBBDQ010002480.1, on the reverse strand, counting down.
AAATAGATATGTCAAGAAATTTTTAAACTGGGGAAAAGGCATTTTTATGAAAGCGTTCTAAGATCTTAATATGGCTCTTGTGAATTGTCCAGGTCTCACATCCGTACAGTAAGATAGTCAATACACAGCCTACGCTATCAACTTTGCTGTTATGGAGATGTCAGACTGGGACCAGAGTCCTCTCTCCAGCTTTCCATAGGCATTGCAAGCTTTTGCTATCCGTATATTTACCTTGTCATCAAGGGTGTTCCGTCTTGTAAGTGTACTTTCAAGATAGACAAAAGTATCGACTACATCCAACTGTTTGCCATTGACAAAGATAGAAGGAGAGATGTAGTCTTTGCCAGGTGCAGGCTTATATATCACAAAGGACTTGTTCAAGCTCATTGTCAACCCAAATTCGTCAAACATCTTTAAAAAAAGTAATCCATTAGCAGCTGCAAGTATGGGTAACTGTTGTGGATTCCGGTTGAGGAACCGCACAAAATAATAAATAACAAAAACAGATATGGCGATAGAAAATGTAAGTTACATTGAACGTAATATACAAACTGGAACGCGGGTTAGTCAATTTAGGAATACTATTAGTAGAAATAACTATATACAGTCTTGAAGTGAAATAGTAGGTCCTGGTAACTGACTCTAGATGCACCCAATTCCAACTAACTCTGCACCAACTTACAACTCAACCAAACTCTCAACTGACCAACTATATTTAGTTGTCCCTCCCACTAAGGGCAACATGTGACACATGGTAAATTATGAGTGGGAATTCCGGGCTATATGCCCCGGCCAAAAAATACCTGTCTATTTTTCTCCAGTCGTGCTTCTACCCTTTGGCGGAACCACGACTGGGTTATTGCTCTCTGCTAGGAAGCAGAGAGCGCCCTCTACCCGAAGGCAGAGAGCAGACAGTGTCATAGTCGCAGCGGCAAATGCCGGCTGACCAACTGCCGGTCTCTCTTATGGCAGGGTTATATGTACACTAGTTGAGTCCATTATTATGTACAAAGGGGGGATTCCAAAACAGTAACCAAGTCACAATCATCTGCATAGACCAAATCATGTATGAGGGTAAAAAATGTTTTACTGACTTGCATTGAAACAACGAAGATTGAAAAACTTGTTTGGTAAATTTTTGATTTGTTCCCCGAAGGCATTTACTCCTTCGAATCTTTTCAAAACATCCTTATTTACGTGCAAATGTATATACTGAACTCAAATCGATAATTGTTTATTGACGAAACCTACCTTTTTTGCGGTTAACGACCAGAAAAAATCGAACTTTATCTCACCCCGCAATCACCATTCTCATATCTGATTTAGTGTAGATTGACTTTAGGTGTAGGATGCTTATTTCGGCCTATTTACTTACTTTGCCTATTTACTTACTATTTACTTACTTTGTGCAATTACTACGCGATTTGTTTTGTTTCGGAACTCAATTTCCGCTGAAAGTTGCGTATATTTCCGCTGAAAGTTGCGTATATTTGCGTGTTTTTTCTCTTTTTTCTGGGCTGTAGAATATTAGCTTACTACGCGTAAAGTCATTCTGCAGTGAATAACATTTTTCAAACGTGGTTACGGGGTGAGATAAACAACGACAAACCACTTGTTTTATGTTCCGTATCGAGCATAAATACCTACATCACAATCCTTGAAAGCTTTCAGAAAAACAATTGCAAGAAAAATCGCAAAAAGAGAAGACGCCAGCAAGTCACCTTGCTTTTCTCCTGATTCGATTGAAATAGGGAACAAAAGTTCTTCACTAAAACAAACCTATGCTTGCCATCATGCAAATATCTAATCCGACCTGTGAACTTTTATGGTCATCCAAGTTTTAACAAAATTTTCCAGTATGTCTCCCTATTAATTGTGCCAAATGCTTTTGTCAAGTCAAATAACACTTTTACAGGTCTAAGTGTTGTTCTTGATGCTTCTCCTGTAAATGCCGATGTCAATCGTCCCTCGGTTTGCCCAGAAATCAGATTGAGATTCAAGCAGCGTTTAAGAAGCAAACGTCTTCTAGCCAACGATTAAGGAGAATTCTCGAGAAAACTTTGTCAACTACCGAAAGCGATAGTTGTCGCACACGTCCTTAGGACATTTCTTGTTCAAAGTCACAGTTATGGCATCTCTCCAACCTTCAGGTATCATCCCTGTCTCTTACTTTTTCTGAAAGACAGAATACATCAAATCAACCTCTTTTTCTCTACCTTTTTGTTGTAATGGTCTCTTTCTCTGGATCATTTCCAGTGGTCATCAGTTTAATGGCTGAGCGCACCTCTTCAGAAGTTGGAGGAGTGTGGAGTTCATCAATTATTGGTAACCGAGGAAGCTCATCAACAACCACAAACTTGACCTGCGATTTGTGATTGATAAAATACTCATGCCAACGAACTTCTCTTCATCAGGATTGCACAAGAGTGTTTTCGCGTCTCTTGAACTTTCCAGAACAAAAACTGACGCAGGAGGCCCATATACAGCTCTTATTTGATGGGACAAAGACTTAAAATCCGGCAGATATTTTGATTTGATAAACTTTCTTCCGCCAGCATGCGTTTTTTTTTTTTTTTTTTTTTACTGAGCAAAGTTCACGTTGCACATGTGCTTTTCCCTTTCTGAATTGGACCCCGAGCTGGTTCTTTCCAATTGTGTTATCGGGGAAAGAGAGCATCCTCTAAAATATTTTCCTCCTCTGTTCCAACAGGTTTGAGAGCAATACCCTATTGTTAGAAAAGCAATCCGAGTGCTTTCTGGTGTTAAACCCAAAAGACACCGCGGCAGCATTGAGCATAGAATTAGCAAACGTTCCTGGTGGATCTATAGCGTGTGTCAGGTCAATTGATTGAACAGCCATTTGAAATGCTTTGAGTTATTCTGGACATGCCATTTGGGAATAGTTTGGCACAAAACGGACGATGATCTATGCAACACTCTGTGCCAAGCATGCACCGAACTAAATTTACATCTTTTACGTCTCTATGTTTGACAACTAGATAATCAAACATGAGCCAATATCAAGAGCATGGGTGTTACCAGGTCGCTTTGTACCTGTTTGATTGTCAAAAAGATCGAATTCCTGATAGAGTTGAAGGAGAAGTAAACCCTTGTTGGTGCATTTTCTGATGTCATGACGTCCTAGAGACGTATAGGTTGAATAGTATCACCTTATCCTTGCGTTAAAATTACCAAATATGACAATCTTTTCATCCTCATTCACTGCCCTAATGAAATCCCTGTCAATATCAGCATCAGAGCTAACAAGAGTTAGTTCATAAACACTTATCATTGTCTTAAATCTCCCCGAAAAAAATTGGAGACACAATGAGTTAAGTCTGTCAGAAACATACTTTCATCTACAAATACTTTCACGGTTTCTACTCTGAAGAACTTAGTTTACTGGTAGTCACTAAATATAAATTTACACGAGTCACAAGATTTGCGACGAGGTCCCGCCATTTTAATGTGAAACCAATAAATTGTAAATGCAAATTCTACTCCCTCAGCTTCTTTTCTTGCACTTCTCGCCTGTAGAATTCCCTTCCATTTACTTGCTTTCCCGACAGCTATAATCCCCAAGAATTTAAATGTAAAGTCAGTATCCATCTCCTATCTCACTAACCTGCATCCTCTCTCTCATGCTTCTTTCTCCGTCCGCTTCACTCTCATCACCCCCCTATAATCTATCACTCTTTCTCATAACTTTCCCCTTATGTAACCCCCTGCACAACAGTAACAGTAAAATTACTCGCTTGGGGCGATGAAAAAAAAATTCTATACTATTATAATCTGGGTGCATATCCACGTCCCACATGATGTCAGTGGTTGCCTTCCGATATGTAACCCGCTGCTCTTAGGATATTCACACGGGATTGCAAGAAGATGTATAATATTCCCAGCCAAGACAGAAAAACAGATTGTCTCTCACATGCTCGCGTGAAGAAGAGTCTACGTTTGGTGAAAACTCCCATAACCACATACCCAATCGCCGATCTTAACTGGTAATAATTTAACATATGCCGTATTTAATCCTGGAAGTCTGTTTTGAATAATTATCATTTTGCAGCAATCATTTGAGGCAATATCACTTAAGTTTGACTTTCAGGAATTGAAAAATACTGACTTTTTGACTTAATAAAGATGGTAACTCGAATCGTGTAGGTTATCAATTCTGAAAGATATTTGATATACAGTCAGTTAAGTGCCATACATGATACACGCGTGGGCGATCATGTCTCGAAAGAGACATGACTGACTGGGCAGAAGATTATCCCGCAGTAGGTTGCCATTACTTTCTGCGGTAGACTGGTTGCCGACCAAGGCTATAGAACCCAATCTGTCCTGCTATTTAACCCATAACTGGAAGGAAGAGACAGATTAATACCTTTCCCAAGGCTGTTTGCGCGTAAGTGAATACAATGGATTCAACTGGAATTCGAACTCGGCTCCCCGGTTCCCCGGTTCCGAGCCGATATCCACTGTACCACAACGCACATGATATATACGTGACCCAAAACAACAGCGCAAGAAATAGCCACAGAATACTCCACTCTTTCTTTGCCCACTCACCTTTAGCATATCATCACTGCAAGTGTAAAACGATGAAACAGCCAAATAAATGGTCTATGTATTTTGTTAACGTTGTCATCAGCATATCATTTTTATTGAATAATATGAGCATGGATTACGGACATATATATATATATATATATAGCGACATCATAGAAGTTTTGGGATGAATAGTATTATATTAGGAAAAATGATAAGAAATTAAAAACATACATTGTGTGACGTGTTAGGTCATTTAGGACGTAGGCGATCATGGTTCTCCACGTCTCCCTATCCCTAGTGGCTCTTAGTATTTTTTCTCCTGTTACACCTCGCAACACCCATTCCGTCATCCACCTGATCAGGCCCTTCAAATATGTTATCCGCTGCCTTCCTCTGTCTCTTTTCACTTCTATCTGGCTTGTCAATATCAGGTTCTCCAAGCCCACCTTACTCATTGTATGTCCCAGGAACTTTAGTTGTCTCTTCCTGATGCTCAATATTAATTTCCTTTTTTTTCATCCTTTCCAAAATCTCATCATTACTCTCATACTCGGTCCATGATATCCACAGCATCCTTCTGTAGAACCACAATTCAGCTGCTTCAAGTTTATCCTTCACCTTCGAAGATATTGTCAAGCATTCACGGTCATATTGAAGAACCAACATCACATAGCAATCCAGTACTCTTCTCTTTGTTTCTAGTGAAATTGTCCTGTTTCTTAATACTTTACTTAACTTCTGGAATGCTTCTTTCGACATGCCAATTCGCCTGCGGATCTCTGTGTCGCACTTTACGTCTTCTGTCAGAACACTTTCTAGATATTTAAATTTTTGTACCTGCTTGATTTTAGAATCCCCCACCTGTATTTGGCATTTTGGGCTGCCCTTTTTGCTGATGACCATGCATTCAGATTTCTTGCAGTTTATTTCATGCTTTATATACTCTTCCCTACAAATTAAACATTGCTAGCCTTTAACTACTCTACAGTTATTTTCATAACATAAGTTCAGGTAACCTATATTCCAGTTTAGACTTTCACAGCTAGGATAATGGAAGAGACAGGGGAAATCAACGAAATTGTCCTGTTTCTTCATACTTTACTCAACTTCTGGAATGCTTCAAATTCGCCTTCGAATCTCTGTGTCGTACTTTCCATCTCCTGTTAGAACACTTCCTGGGTATTTAAATTTTTGTACTTGCTTGATTCTGGTATTCTTTACCTGTATTTGGAATTTTGGGTTGTTCTTTTTGCTGATGACAATGCATTCAGTTTTCTTGCTGTTTATTTGTAGTTCTTTTTTGTCACTCTCCTCAATCACCTTCTGTATAGCATTATATAAAGTGAATATTAAGTAACACCGCCTTATCTTGACGTTGCCTAAATGCATAGACTTGTCTCAGTTGTACTCTAACATCAGTTGAGTCAACAGGTGACTTATCAAAGTATGTTTTATCATCTCATCAATGCAAGTGTACAACTATGAAACAGCCAAATAATACAGTGTCCCTGAAAATGGATTGCACGTAAAAAAATTCCATGTATTTTGTCAGATTTGTCATTGACATATCATTGTTATTGAATGATGATATGTTGAATATGATCATGGATTACGGCCATATTACACTGAAACACCGCTTCTCGTACGATTATCGAAGTTAAGCAACATCGAACCGAGTCAGTATCTAAATGAGTGACCGTTTAGGAATACCAGGTGCTGTAAGCTTTGATGAGCGGGTGATATAATGAATCACAGTTCGAAATCGAAAAGCAAAGAATCGAGTTACGATTCCAATGCGCATAAATACCCATGGTATCGAGAAGTCCCCCCCATGGTATCGAGAAGTCCCCCATGGTATCGAGAAGTCCCCCCATGGTATCGAGAAGTCCCCCATGGTATCGAGAAGTCCCCACCGGTGACTACTTACAGCAAGGTTCAGAATCAATATTATTTCCAATGCAAGGTATTAAATATCACTAGCCATTTTCCCACCTCCTCTATTGAACATCTCACGTTATTATTCGAAAATAAATGATTTATTCCCAGCAATATTGTAGCGTAGGGTGCTGCTTAATTTTTCTTTGATTTGGCCTTGTGTCTTACTTAACCGAACTCCATAGAGCTTACAGGATTCATGCAGAATTATCACCAGGTTTTCATCAGAAGGTTGGTTGTCGGCAGGTTGAAATATGTGGAATAGTGTAGAATAATGTAAGAAGAAAATATACATTTTTCATGTCAAAGTAGAAATTTATTAAAAGGAAGAATAACAAGATTTCGTAGAAATTAATGTTCACTGAGAAAGTTAAGGTATCAAGAGTTCGTACAAAATGTTCGTCGTTGTAATTGTTGAAAGAAATAAGGAGAAAAAGAACGAGAACAATGTCCGAGTCGCTTGAAGTTGAAGTTACATTTTAGATGTTTGTCTCTCGCGGCTCCCATCTGTTCTCCTCTGACTGACATTGATGAAGTCCTTTTATTGTAATCTAGCTTTTCGCACTTACTCGAGAAGTCTTTTTTGATCTTGCAACTCGCTCCCATTCGTCAAAAATCATTTTAACACCTTCTTGTGAAATCCGGTTTCGACTTTTTCGTTAAGCACATGGTCAATCCTTTTTCTATTTGGGAAAACCAGGATTTCACACGTCATTGTGAATTTTTGTAAAAGTAAAAAAGAAGGTTGATTTAATTAATTTTTTATCCGCTACAAATGAATTTCTTGACTTGTTTTCCGTTCTTTAGTTTCAATATTAACAACCAGTTCTAGGCTGTTGTGTCGATTTTAGGGGCGATCCGTTCATTTTCAATAAAAAATACTCTTGAAGAAGTATCGAGTCACTTCCCAGGTAGATGTTAATAGCCTGGTAGACCAATTTATCTATCGTATGGTCGTGGGGCTAACGACTCAATCCTATAAAAAAAACAAAAAACTAAAAAACATAACTTGCTACGGGAACCGCAGCAGTAACACCTGCTTTAGAAAGGGTGTATGCCTGTATTCGACAGGATAGTCTACAGACTAAACATAATACATATGACATGGATTCTGATTGCTGGATATCAGGTCTGTTGGAACCGAGTCCATCAATTGTCGCTGTACGTCCGGATAAATACCATGGTTCTGAAGCTCAGACTCAGCCTAAAGAATATTTGTGTGAAGTTTGGTGAGAATCGGATAAAAATTGTGGATTTGTATAAAGGACATACAGCCAGATAAACAGACACACACACACAAACATCTTGCCTTTTATATATATATATATTATCGATTTTCTGCACTATTGTAAGAACTGCAACCTTGAAACTTCTGAATATTGTTTCCTATGTCTTTGTCTATGAGTGTATCAAATTTGATTAAAATCGGACCAGTCCTTCTATAACCCGATTTTTTCGATTATCGATTTTTTCGATATTTATCGGGGTTACCTCGACACAAAACCTAGCTAAGAACTCTTGCAGACGCTTATAGTACAACTGTGTAAATTTTCAAGAAAATCGGTTCAGCCGTTTCGGAGTCTATAGGTAACGGATACGCACACACACAGACAAACACACACACATACACACACAGAGACAAAGTTCCATTTATAAATAAGTTCCATTTATAAGTTTAGATTAGATTTGATACTTACTGATACATTATTTTATAATATTTAAATGTATTATATAAGGTGAATCTCATATCCGACTGGAATAAATATCCACCCCCGAGAAGCTGATTAAACTCATTCCCATGGATCATTGTTCTATATGCAGAGCCGGGTAATGGCGTCATTCTCTGCTTATTATATATAGATATATTTTGCTTGGGGTGATACGATTAAAAAAAAAATTCATGGTTCTCTTATGATTAAACGCCATTATCTTCAATAAAAAAAGAGAGAACAATTTGAAAAGTTTTGTGTTGGCGATAGGACTCTGGAATTAGTTATCCTACTCTTTCCTTCAGCACATGTGGTGCAGTGGATATCGGCTCGGAACGAGAAACCAGGGAGCCGAGTTCAAATTCCAGTTCAATTCATTGCATTCACTTACGCGCAAATACCCTTGGGAAAGGTATTAATCCGTCTCGTCCTTCCAGTTATGGGTTAAATAGCAGCACAGATTGGGTTCTATAGCCTTGGTCGGCAATCAGTCTACCGCAGAAAGCAATGGTAACCTACTGCGGGATAATCTTCTGCCCAGTCATTCATGTCTCTTTCGCGGCATGATCGCCCAAGCGTTTAACACGTATGGCACTTAACTGACTGACATGTAAGTACTATGTATAAAGCCGGTCAATTAAGTGCGATACATGGTACATGCTTTGGGCGATCATGTCTCGAAAAAGACATAACTGACTGGGCAGAAGATTATCCCGCAGTAGTTTGCCATTGTTTTATGCGGTAGACTTTATCAAAGTAATCAGATTAATATTAAGTCAGCAATGTTTTTTTGTTTCTTGTTTGATGCTTTTCACTAAAGTGAACATTTTTATATCTTTTTGAAGTAAAGATTTTTATAAAATATGAAATAAATAGATTTTAAAAGATCTTAAGTACCATCTGTTATAATATTCATTAAACACTTGTAGCTCTGGTTAATAATGCATTAAGCAAACTGGAAAAGTTTGAGTGAAGAACAGGTTTAATCATAAGAGAGCCATGAATTTTTTTTTAGTCGTATCACCCCAAGCAATATATATATATATATCACGTTGAATACACCGAGAAACGTAGTTAAGCAACGTTGAGCCTGTTCAGTACTAGATGGGTGACCGTTTGGTATTACCAGGTGCTGTAAGCGATTATTGACGGATGTGTGTTGCGGTGCAGTGAATATCGGCTCAGAAAGTGGAATCGGTGAGCCGAGTTCGATTTCCAGTCAAACACTCTGCATTCACTTACTCACTGGTCCCCTTGGGAAAGGTATTAATCCGTCCCTTCCCTCCAGTTATGGGTTAAATATCTGAGGTCTGCTGTTCATGCGATCCGTGCCAAACTTCTGCACCGATTGTTTGTTATCAGAAGTTCTAAAAAGTGTGGATGGTGCTACACAAGCCTTCACCACTCTAATCAATTCTTTGTGTGGTTATCTAAGTGAGGTTAGACACTCATATGTCGAAATCGACGGGAGACTCCATAATTTATATATATATTCTAAATTATATTTTAGAACATGTACAATCTTTTTTTTATATATATCCACTACAAATCGTACATTTATTTCGACATTGAAACTACAACGTCTCCTCACGTGGTGTGAACAAGAATGGAAAGCCTCTTTTCTTACAATTGGTGAGTTGTGTGTGGGATGTTGGTGGGGGGTCAGTGATAAGGGAATAAGTCTTGTGAATTGTCCGTTTGAATTTTGAAGAAAGTGGGGTGGGTAGTGAACACAGCTGATTAATGAGTGTCTTGGAATCCTGTAGAGAGATTTAAAATTAGCAGATAGGATTGTAAGTTTTATGATCTTACGACTATACCTTATCCTTTGGGTTTCTTAGAGGGGCAGAGTAGGGAGGTGCAATGGGTGGGATTGGACTTACCGTTTATTTGTACAACTAGAGAATATTTTTGTATTTCAGCACAGTTTTTATAATTAATCTAATTTTGTATATTTAACCTTCATTTTTGATTTAGGAAATCGAAATCGATTTTTCCTATTAAATTTTAAATTTTAAATTAGATTCCAGTTTGTAGTGTGTAATAGGTAAGATTTAATGTAAGAGGTAAAATTTAATGTTAGTATTTAAGGTAATAGGTAAGTAGGTAATGGGTGCATAATAAGTAGAATTTAATGTAGGAGGTAAGATTTAATGTTGTATTTAAGGTAATAGGTAAATAGGTAATAGGTGTGTTTGTACTTAAGGTAATAGGTAAAATTTAATGTGTGTATTTAAGCACAGTTTTTATAATTAAACTCGTTTTGTATATTTAACCTTAATTTTGAATTTAGGAAATCGATTTTTTCTATAAAAATTTTTTTAAAATTTAAAAATAAAGCTTTTTAGATCACGGTTTGTGGTGTGTGTAAGAGTGTTGTTATTACTATGAAGTTGTATCATTTCTAAAGGGTCCTAGCTCTGGCCTTCGTAGATATTTTTTAGCGTGATTGTAAGGTTAGTTCTTTAATGTGCTTGCAGTTTACTGTGGTTTCATGCCTGTGGTTTAAAAGCTTGTTGCTATTCATATATTTAATGATTTCAATATTTTCTTGAAGACAAAGGAAACATGGTTCCTTTATTGATTTAGCTGTTCTTGCTTGTTTGAGGACTTTCCATTTAACTTTAGGTGTTTTTATTTTCGTCTTTTAAATTCCAAAAGTATTTGGAGAGAGACGTCATGTTTTGTTTTTCTTTCTTATTGAAGGATGAGAGGTGATTGTAAAATCGCTTTTTAAATACGTTCATGGTGTTTCCGATATATATTTTTTCATCTTTAGGATTCTCCATGGATGAAATCTAACACATATATATCAGGGATATATATGTGTTCAGGGATATATATCTCTGATATATATGTGTTCGATTTCATCCCTGAATGGCCCTGTGGGATGATGAATGGGGGCATAACGTTGCCATCGCTAGTGCTCGCGCCAATCACCTTCGTAATCACCATTAGACTTATCGATCTCTTTTCGAATCATTTGCACTGTCTTCAGATTGACACTCTAAAATGTTTGTATTGAAGTTTCCGTTTTGAAAGACAAAGAGGAGATCATGCCGTTTCCAAACTTCTTCATCATTATGCTCTTTTTTCTTACAGACGGAGTCCCACTAGCGCTACTATGAAAAAAAAACAAAAAAAAAAAACACTCAACGCGCATGCGCGAAATAAAAATACATAATGGCGACAATTAACCCATTGTACACTGTATTATTCTAAGCAGTATTTTGCCGTTTCCCATCTGTGAAGAGAAACAGTGTGAATCACAACAACCGGGCTATACAATCGGGAGACATCATAAACAATGCCTAATTTGTGACTGATTTTGAAACTGTGACTCCTTTTGTAAGAGAAGCAACCGTCTGACTCGTCGTGCTTACGACTACTCAGTCACAATGAGCACCAAGACTAAGCCTGATTCAGTTTCTCCTTTCTAAGAATGCCTATCTGCCCTTTTAGATCGTTAACAAAGATCATATCTGCTTTTTTTGCTAATCCGAAACAAAAACAAATTTCTCAGGACTCAGTGGATTTCTATACGATTATATATCTATCCATCTATCTCAGTCCGTTTATATCTATCTATCTATCTATCTATCTATCTATCTATCTATCTATCTATCTATCTATCTATCTATCTATCTCAGTCTGTTCATTATCTATCTATCTATCTATCTATCTATCTATCTATCTATCTATCTCAGTCTGTTCATTATCTATCTATCTATCTATCTATCTATCAATCTATCTATCTATCTCAGTCTGTTCATTATCTATCTATCTATCTATCTATCTATCTATCTATCTATCTATCTATCTATCTATCTCAGTCTGTTCATTATCTATCTATCTATCTATCTATCTATCTATCTATCTCAGTCTGTTCATTATCTATCTATCTATCTATCTATCTATCTATCTATCTATCTATCTCAGTCTGTTCATTATCTATCTATCTATCTATCTATCTATCTATCTATCTATCTATCTCAACTTTTAAAAGTTTTATGCTAGAATTCAAATTCCTCACCTGCTATTTTCTCTTCTCCACTCAGGGTACAATCTAAAAAAGTAATCCATTTAAATGTTATTCTTGTTACTTTACTCATTTCATATTTCAAAATGTCTCATTTAATCTCAACACGACCCCGACCAGGTACCAGATGACTCAATGAAAAGAAATGAACACAATTTTTAACGAGATAACATTCCATCCAAATAATCCCTTGCGAATATTGAGAAGTTTTTATGTAAATTTCCTGATAAAATGCTTTTCAAAGTCGTTGAAGTCAGTCTTCAAAGTATTTCTCATAAACGTCATGGCGACTGTCTAAGCAAGACTTTATAACAGCAAGAAAACGACTTATAACAGTTTTGTATGCGGGAAAGAAGTTTACAGTATTTACATTATTCGGACTATTGTCCTAATCTTTGTTGCCGTTTGTACGACTTTTCGGCCGTTGTACGCCTCGGCCTTCATCAGGTGCTAGAAATTTCGAACCGAACTCTTTATTACAATTACTGGGCTATATGAAATCCATAAATTCAGTTAGAAAAAAACATTTAAATCCTTCTTCTTTTTCTTCTTCTTCTTTGTGCCTTGTCCTTTCAAGACATGTCTCTCCACATCTCTCTATCACTGATGGCTCTTGGCACGCTTTCTCTTGTAACACCACGCAACCCCCATTCTTTCATCCACCTGCTCAGGCCCTTCAAATAAGACATCCGCTGCTTATTGTCCAACATTCACAGCCACATTGAAGAATTGACAACACATAGCAATCCAGTACTCTCTTCTTTGTTTCTAGTGAAATTTTTCTGTCTCTTAAAACTTTACTAAGCTTCTTGAATGCGTCCTTCCCCATGCGAATTCACCTTCGAATCGCTGTGTCGAACTTTTTGTCTTCTGTTAGAACACTTCCAAGGTATATGTGGAGTTTTTGTACCTGTTGAAAAGAGGCAACAGAAAACAGTGAGTAACTAACTTAAGGGTTTATATCAATTGATAACTACTAGAAACGCTAAATGTGTTTAAAAAAATGGCAAATGTTAGAACAACAATAGATATGAAGTTGTGAGGAGCCATGATACCTACGAACTGAAAGTTTATAGTTGGCATCCCAGAAAAAATATAAAATTTCGAATACTGATTTTTAGGGAGATCAGCGCTTGACTGATTGGCGAGGATCTTCCTTTCTATTATTTTTATTTTTTGTGTAGTACCATGTTGGATGTGCGTTGTGGTGCTGTAGGTATCGATTCCGAAGTAGAAATTGGGGAGCCGAGTTCGAATTCCAGTTGAATTCCTCGCATTCACTTTCGCACAAATACCCTTGGAAAAGGTATATATCCGTCTCTTCCCTCCAGTTATGGGTTAAATAATAAGACAGATTGGGTTCTATAGCCTTGGCTGGCAAACAGTCTACCGCAGAAAGCAATGGCAACCTACTGCGGAATAATCTTCTGCACAGTCAGTTATGTCTTTTTCGAGACATGATCGCCCAAAGCGTCTATCACGTATGGCACTAAACTGACTGACTGATTGAATATAATAGTTGGAATCATGATTAAGTCATCTCCTGGGCATAAAATGGGGGATCAGTTTTATATTGTTATGAAGTAATAAACTGATCCCTCATTAATTAATACTTGATAATATAATACATCTCTCCCCACTCTGGCTATGAGACCAATAACAGGGCAGATTGGGTTCTATAGCCTTGGCTGCCAACCAGTCTAACTTAACTGACTGAATATATCATACAAAAAGCAAGTAATAATTATAATAATAGCAATAATAAAAATACACTTTAAACAAAACATTCTCGGCTTCTCGCACTTTTTCTGATATATATATATATATATAAATTAAAATTAAATCAAAATAGGATTAATTCAAGGATGTTGGATGAATCTTTGAATTAATCCTATTTTAATTTATATTTGCTCTGTAATATTTTATTACATGGAGCTCTCTTCCTGTATCATTTTTTAATATTAAAATAAATTTTTTAATATTAATTAGGATCGGGTTTTTGGAATTTACCTTCCTGCTTTTTCCGCTTGGATTAAAGTATCTGAATATATATATATTAGTCATCAACTGACTGAGTACCATGTTAAACTCAGTTAAAGTTACTACTTCAAGTTGTTTTTGCGATTTGAGGTTGAAAGACATTCGTTATTCTTCGTTTTTTCACAGATTTATTTATCTTTGCTGGTTGTTTTTTTTTATCGCAAGCATTTAAAACACTGGCGTTTTCCATATGGAATAAATAATGTGTAGATTACAGCTCAAATGAGATAAAAATGGCTAGCGAACCCTGATGGTTCGAGGAGTCAGCCATGATGTTCTCCAACGTTGGCGGCATGTAAAACAATATCTACAACCAGTTTGAGAAACACTGGCTGTCATTATAACGAAAGGTTACAGTGCCACTCATTTGCAGACGTCCAACTTTATTCCAATAATCCTTCTCTTCACACCCTGCTTAAAATACCTCAGCATGCACAATAGACGCTTTGTTTGTTTTCAACCATTCTTAAAGAATGGGTCCCAAAATGGAGTTGGGACACTGTTTCTAGGATATTTGATAACTCTTTCCACTTTAGAAGAGAGTCAAACGTTAAAGCGCCCCAAACTCTGGAAAGAAAAAAAAAGGGTAAAGAGAAAACAAGCTTATCTATTTCTTTCTATCTTATTTCTTTTCGATTATTTATTTTCGGGAGAGTGTTTGAACTGGCATACATTTACAGAAAGAGAAAGTTAAATAAGTAAATATATTTAATTTCAGGTGGTAATTTATATATATTTGGTTGTCTGGAATGTTCATGCCGTTTTTTAGACGATCATGTTTCAACACGTTAGGACACGTCAAATTAAAAGACAGATATAATATCCATACATTTTCGATTCGAGTATCTCAAACTATCCCTTGAGAAAGAAAGTTTAATATTACTTAATTCGAGTCAATTTTGCATCCATATGGGAATGGAAGATTATAAGGTTCATTTTAGACACTTGATGCTTTATTTATTACCATAAAAACAAGAAATGTCTTGGAATCTACAAAATGTTATGTCCTGTGTACGGTAAAGGTACTTTAGCTGATAGAATTGAAGTTATTCGTTAAGTTTAGAGTTGGTGATTATAGACTTACAGGAAACTTTCACTAGAAACAAAGAAGAGAATACTAGATTGCTATGAGATATCAGTTCTTCAATATGGCGTAACCCTATTTCTACATATAAAAAAAAAAATTCTTAGTTTAATACGACGGAGCGAAAAAATTATTATTAGTGGTATTGTTGATTTTGCAGTTTATTGTGAATAGCGATATGAGCTCTGTTTACAAATATTTAATACTTATGTGCTTGTAAAATCTGAAAAATAGAAAAACTAGCTGGAAATTGGAGAGAAAGGAAAAATATATTTTCCATTGTTATTCAGAAGCGAATTTTTGGCCCGTGGAAGTGAGAACTGGCAATAGTCACAACGAATTGTCAAAAACTTTTGATGAGGTTAAAAAGGTCAGGACTTGAATATGAGAACAGAAATAAATTATAAATCTCACTGGAGTTAAAATTTCCAAGCTAAAGGCTGAATTTGCTGACGCAATCAGTTGAATTAAGAAGAAGAGAACGAAAGGAAAATTACGTCAGAGGAGGTGTTGTTGCCTCATTCGTTGAACCAAAACTCCCCATCTGGAAGTAATCTCATTGGTCAAAGATCTGATTTGCATAAAGATAGCCCTGGTCTCTCCGAATCCCCCAAGAGAATTGGGGACAAATATAAAAATTGAGACCCCAGTGAGAAAAATCAATAAGAGCTGCCGAGCGAAGGAGGCCAGACGAATTTACTACCGCTGTCGCTAAAACACCCCACTTCGTCCGTTTCTGTAAAGCTTCGGTAAAGAGCCACGAAAAACTTTTTATTTGGAAAATTGAAAGTTCCGATTATTCTTAACAAAAACTTCACTCCGTTGTGAACATTAAATTCGACGATTGTACTTTCTGCTTTTGTTGTTAATTATTAGACTCTTTCCGTAAGTTATTCAGGCATTATCGAAATTTTTTTAAATCATTTCACTCCAAACAAGGTATTCCACTACCATTATTGCGCAGGGGTTACATAAGGGAAAGTGAAAAGACAGAGTGGTTAGTTATAGAAAATGTCGAAGGAGGGTGGTAGACGGATGAGGATACCGAGGATGGGGTTTGGGTAGATGGGTTGAGTGTTTGAGGGAATGGATGAGAGTTAGTGTGATAGACGTCTATTGACCTTACATTTAAATTCCTGGAGATTGTAGCTGTCAGGGAAGCAAGTAAATGGAAAGGAATTTGACAGGCGGGAAGTGCGAGAAAAGACGTTATTAGAGTAGAAATTGCGGTTACATTTTATCTGTTTCACTGTAAAAGGTTGGAACTAGTTGTTAATCTAGTATCTCTTGCAAATTCATACCTAGGGGGCCTCAGTGAACTAAGTTCATCGGAGCAGAAGCCGTGAAAGTATTTATAGAAGAGACACAGGGAAGCCACATCACTCCGGTGAGAGAGTGACTGCAGCCGGGCTGCCAAGTCGGCATCGATCACATTACAGATTCTCCGTTGTATTTTGTCAAGGACCCAGAGGAAAATAGCAGGGGCACCATACCAGATGTGGCAGCAGTATTCAATACACGGGTGTTTGGTAGATTTATAGATATGCATGATGGACACAGACGGGAAAAACTTCCGGGCCCTGCATAGAGAACCGACTTCCATTGCAGCGGATTTAGCAATGAATTCGATATAGTCAGTCCACTTGAGGTCCGCTGAGAGTGTGACGCCAATTTATTTATTTATTTATTTTTTTGGTGCCGTATTTTTTTTTTTTTTTTTTTTGTTAACCAAATGTACGTGCGCATCCGGCCTGGTTTGACGTGGTAAAGAGCCAGCTAGCAAGATTTCGGCGTGCCTTCCTTGGATCAGAATTCGCAGCGGGGGCAAGGGGGGCGCCGTTATAATAGACGCCACGAAAACCAGCTACTGTGTCGAGGCCATCATTACCACTAGCGACCCGAGAATGACGTCAGATGGCAGTGAATGCTGGACAATATCATCAAAGATGAAGGAAAAACTTGAAGCAACTGAAATGTGTTTCTACAGAAGGATGCTGCGAATATCATGGCCCAAGCATGTGAGCAATGATGAAGTGTTGGAATAAATGGAAACGAAAAGGAAATTAATATTGAGCATCAGAAAGAGACAACTGAAGTTTCTGAGACATGCAATGAGGAAGGAGGGCTTGGAGAACTTGATACTAACAGGCCAGATAGAGGGAAAAAGAGACAGGGGAAAGCAGCGGATAAAATATTTGAAGGACATGATCAGGTGGATGACGGAACGAGGGTTACACCAGGGACAGGGAGATGTGGAAAGCCATGATCGCCGACGTCCTGAAAGGACATGGCAAATAGAAGAAGAATATATATGCCAACTGTTTATAATTATAATGTGGGTATAAGATAGGGTATCAGTTCTATATTATAATCGATATATAAACTGATCCCTCATTTTGTGGCCATTCTAATTTTTATACATTTATATTCTAGATTTATGGGCTTGAGTTAGTGAATGACAGAACGGGGGTTGCATGGTGTAACAGGAGAAAGTGTGCTAAGAGCCACCAGGGATAGGGAGATGTGGAAAGCCATGATCGCCTACGTCCTGAAAGGACAAGGCACATAGAAGAAGAAGGAGAATGAAAAACGCTCAAACAGTCCCCTATTACAGATAACAACAGAATCAATACATTGATTTTAGAATAATCCACATTGCACAACTTTGGAATAGGCACAAACACTAAACTTAGCAAAATCTACAATCCCTGAGCTTAGCTCCTCAAATTGCAATCACGTTTGGGTATCACATGTTTATGGTCATATCACGTTAAATACACCGTCATATGACCATAAACAGATCACCGAAGTCAAGCAACGTTGAGCCTGGTCAGTACTTAGATGGGTGACCGCTTGGGAATACCAGCAGCTGTAAGCATTTCTTGACGTATGTGCGTTGTGGTGCAGTGTATATGGGCTCGGAATGAGAATTCCAGTTGAATGCCCTGCATTCACCTACGAGCTAATGCCCTTGGGAGAGGTATTAATCCGTCCCTTCCCTCCAGTTATGGGTTAAATAACAAGACAAATTAGATTCTAGAGCCTTGGCTGGCAACCAGTCTGCCGCAGCAGGTATTGACAACCAGGATAATTAAAATGCCTGAGGTCTATACAGGATAGGACTTGGAACACTGCCCTTAAACATATCTCAACGAATATTTCTCCATCTCCTTGGGAGGAAGCTGGCTCAAGCCGACCAGAGTGAATGCCAAAACAGGTACAGGTATCCCATGGCTCGAGTGGAAAGAATAATTTTGTATTTCTATCTGTGATTTGCTGGATAAACGCTATGAAAATGCAGCCATTTTTAAGCAAATTGTGACGGGTGATGCGAAATGGTTCGTTTACTCTGATGGTCACCGATAAATATCCTGTGATAAGTAATATGAGTCAACTCAAGCCACCCCAAAAGTAGTTATTCGTCCCAAGAACTTCATACTGCGCGTCTCGTAGGATTGCAAAGAAATGATGACATTTTTTAAATCGTGCCACCCCAAGCAAGGCATTCAACTGCCACTATAGCGCAGGGGGTTACATAGAGGGATTGGGTATAGGAAATGTCAGAAGGAGGGTGATAGACGAGAGAGATACTGCAGGCGGTCAGCCAAGTCGGTATCAATCACATTACAGATTCTTCGCTGTATTTTGTCAAGAACCCCGAGGAGAATAGAAGGGACACCCGACCAAATGTGGCAGCAGTACTCAATACACGGGCGGATGGTGGATTTATATAAGTGCAGGATAGATTCAGATGGAAAGAATTTCCGGGCCCTGCACAGAGAGCCGACTTTCATAGCAGCGGATTTAGCAATGGATTCGACGTAGTCATTCCACTTGAGTTCCGCTGAGAGTGTCAGGCCAAGCAGGCGTAGTGTTTTACTCTCTGGGAGGCAAGCCAGTTCCATGCTAATGGGAGGAAGGTGCGATTTTCTGTGGTAGTTAATTGACAATAGCTTCGTTTTGGAAGAATTGAATTTTACGAGCCATTTCTTACCCCAATCCACCACGGTTTGGAGGTCTTTCTCAAGCTCGGCAGCGAGGTTCTCCTTGTCACCAACACCAGATTTTTGATCGAGGCGAGAGTAAACTGTGGTATCATCGGCGTACATGCCTACTTGTCATCTTATGGCATAGGGGAGATCATTGATCTTTTGCCAAGTAACCATTTATTATTGGCAATTAAAAGATGTCAATAAAAACCCTACCATAAAATTGAAAATATTAAAAAAACAGAATTTGTAAATCTTTACATGAGCTATGTTTTCTATGCTTACAAGAAAAATTACAAGTTATCAAATTCCTAAAACTAAACTTACTCAATAAACGTAGGAAAATAACTTCCATTTGTAATCATCGTCTGAAACATACCTTGAAATATAGTTAATGTTTTCTAATATAATACAACTAGACATCTATAATCTGTCCCCTTGCATATATTGACTGATTCTCCCTCCTTTTGATGATTTAATTTGTTATAGCTTAAACGATGGATCCACAGCCGAGCCGTCTACATAAGCTTGACGTGCAATATAATTAAAAAACAAAAAAAATCTTTCCCATCTTTGTATCTTGTCCATTAATTTGAGTTGAATAATAAATTCAAGAAAATCCAGTTACCGTTTTACAATAACAATAATTTTTCAGATTTGCAATATTGCAACATATGTATCTCAATTCATTCATCACTGGCATGAAAAATGTCTGGGTCTTATGTCATTTTAAGTCTATCTCCCTTTACTATTACAATCAAATTTTTCCTATCATGACCTGATTTTCTATTGGTTAGCTGAGATAAACTTACCAAAAAAAACCCGCGCTTAATTGTCTGGATTTGTTAAAAATTTGTGTTGTTTTCTAAGCTTCTATATATTATAAATTTATAATAAAAATATTACCATATATACTGCTCTACTAAATATAGAGCACTCTTTATAAAGTAAATCACTACAAACAGTGGACTGTCAAGCCGTTAGTTTGTACTACTTCTAAGATATATCTGCCCTTTGTGCCTGAGTGAAAAGCTGCACATTCTAAAGTTCCTTAACAATGGTAAACTATTGAACTGTAGGGATAAATTAACAGTTTTATGTTAACAGCGAAAATATTTTTTGTTAAAATTTAATTAATCAAAATGGTGTCAGTTATAACTCGTGCTCTAATATAAAAAAAATTTCAACTTACAGTTAAAAATTATTTACCTATTTTAAGTATGATGTGGCTCCACTAAATACCTTACCCAGACAGAATATATATTGTCAGGCTGAATATATATTCTGGCTGTGTTCACTTTGTACTAATGCCTTCAAGAAAAATAACAGGGCAGACTTACCTCTTTAGCCTTGGTAGAGCAGCCAATAAAAAAGGAATGTACAAAAACAAACAACTTAGAATTCAAACCTTCTGCTAATATGTCCAGCTCTCAATGCAATGCCTATTATTTCTTCTCCTGACCATAGTGTAACAAATATATAAGTAAACGTTTGATGAGGTAAACATCATGGTGGCAGACACGAACATGGCAGTGCATGTAAAAATTTGTGCTGTTTTCTCAGCTTCTGTATATTATAAACATAATAAAAATATTGTCATATATAAGTACTCTACTAAGTATCGAGTACTCTTTATAAAGTAAATCACGACAAACAGTAGACTATCAACCCATTAGTTTGTACTACTTCTAAGATATATCTGCCCTTTGTACCTGAGTGAAAAGCTGCACATTTTTATATGGAATAAACTTTTTTCTTGCCACGTCTTTTAAACCTTAAAGAGGTTTCGTGAAATGGTTAGTTGACAAGAGACAAAGATGGGAGAGTTTTTTGTCTCTTGTCCACTAATTTGAGTTGAAAAATAAACTAAAGAAAATTTACTAAGCATTTCACTATGACATGCGATGATTTTTCAGACTTACAAAATTGCAAACTTATGCATCTCAATTCTTTTCATCACTGGCACGAAAAATGTCTAGGTCTTATGTCATTTTAAGCCTATCTCCCTTTATTCTTACAAACTTCTTCTAAACATGGTAGAATGAATGGTAGCATGTACAGGGAGAATCTAGCGAAGAACCTTCGGAAATCTGCAACTTCTTTAGGACATGGTCGGAATTTCGTGCTTCAACACGACAATGATCCCAAACATACCGCAAAACTTACAAAGGAATGGTTTGAAAATAATGGTATTAGTACTCACAATTGGCCAAGTCAGTCTCCTGACTTGAATCCAATTGAGAATTTGTGGAATAGTTTGAAGGTTAAAGTTCATAAGCCGAATCCACAAAATATCAAACAATTAGAGGAATTATGCAAGGAAGAATGGGGTAAAGTAACGGTGGATCAGTGTGGAAAACTATAGAAAGCGACCGGAAGCAGTGAAACAAAACAGATTCTACGCAACAAAATATTAAATTGATGTATCCAATAATTTTGCATAGGGTAATTTTGAACTTTGATAAAAAATGGATTCAACCATGAGTTTTTAATTTTCCTTCCACATACAACTAAAACAACTTTACGATATATTACTTACCAAATATCAGGCAAAATGACGAACATAAACTAGAGTTATAACAGAAAATAACATGTATCCAATACTTATGCATTTCACTATATATATATATATATATATATATATATATATATATATATATTTACGCTCTCACACCCTGATTGAGCACTCTGGAAGAAAGGTAGACTTTGAAAAACAGTAGCCACTCTAGCGTGTACGCATCGCTCATTCAGTAAAATGAATTAGAGGACACTAGCTAATATGATATGCGTTAAAAAGACTGCCTTCTTCCACCGAATGCCCGTGGCC
Source organism: Ascarosepion bandense (assembly GCA_037127315.1). Classification (NCBI taxonomy): domain Eukaryota; kingdom Metazoa; phylum Mollusca; class Cephalopoda; order Sepiida; family Sepiidae; genus Ascarosepion; species Ascarosepion bandense. The sequence goes on along the minus strand of JBBBDQ010002480.1, from coordinate 640,939 downwards.
CAGGGGTAGAATAGCCGACTGACGCCAATTCGGTCGGGTTTCGAGCCTGGGTTAGGGAGCAATCGGAGTCTAACCGTACTGATGAGCTGTGATACAGCGAAACAGATCTGACTGAGGATGACAATATATATATATATATATATATATATATATATATATATATATATGTTAGTCATCCACATCCCGGTTTATACTCCACCCACGTCTATTGAACAGGTGAAGAGGCTCATCCCTTGTTCCCTGTCTAGGATGTGGTTTCCGGCTTTCTCTTTTCCAATCTTTTCACTCTTACGTAGCCCCCTGCACACGTAGCCCCCTGCGTTACCGCCTTGCTCGGGGTGATACGATTAAAAAAAAAATACAAGTCTGTTTCGATTTATCACAGATCATCAGTGTGGTTAGACACATCCATATATATATTGCTCTGGATAATATGTGTTGAGATCTCTATACACATCTCTTTAATATTTTATATTAAATAGATCTTTTTGGCTTATCCTATCCGTTTACGGAGAACTAGGCATCTTATCTATATCTATCTGTCCCTGTCGTGGACTCGGTTAAAGGTCCAGTAAGAATAACGCAAAGACAACCAACTAGGAAAATACGAATATATATTAAATACTGAAAGAATACAATACTTGGAACTTGATTAGTAGGAACGATAATACGAGTTAGTGTGGAATACGATGATTCGATCCTCGGCCTTACAACTGAAACTCGTAATAGTCGTTAAGGTAGCAGTGTTCTTAGACCGACTCTCGACTGATTTCGGGCCGCTCTGAGGGCGCTCTCCTCAGGCTACTCTCACCTTTTGTGAGGGGAGTTATAAGTATGGTTAGAAGAGTTCATTCAGTCTGTCGATGATGCCGCCATAACAATGTGTATATAAAGTAATGGAAGCATTATTAATAAAAAAGTAAAAGCCAACCTTCAATAATATTAACTATGAACATGGCCACAATGTGCTGACCATGTTTGAAAAATAAAATATTCCTCTAGCTCTAGATACATACATAAAACAATCTATATATGCAGTTAAAGTAAAATAAAATTAATCCTTGGTAATGGCTCGAAAGCACTTGGATAAACAAAACACTCGGATTATATTTATACAATTTATGTACTAAAAAGAAAAACTCATAAGAACACATGAAGCATTTTTATATTCTGATTATGATAAAATTACATTTGTCATGTTAACGGTGGTATTTTGTAAGACGGCCTGTAATCTGTTGACTGATATTGCAAGTGACAGTTACAACATTTTCGATCATATTTTTTTAATCAATTCACCCTGAACAAGGCAATAATCCCACTAAGACACAATGGTATACTGAGAGTGAAAAAGAATGAGAAATCTTTAGAAGTAACCGGAAACCCAAATAAAGGATAAACAAATACTCCTGTCCCAAAATCTGGAGTGAAGAGTGAACTGGACGATAGATGTACCTATTGACTTCATTTGCTTTTGAGACCATTATCTCAATCGAAATGTGATTATGTCTAACATGAATAGCACACACACACACACACACACACACACACACACACACACATATATATATATATGTGTGTGTGTGTGTGTGTGTGTGTGTGTGTGTGTGTGTCTCGTTTCAAATTGTCGGTTGTTTATAACCAAGTTTCGTTAAAATTCGTTAATTTCCGTAATATATATATATCTCTTCTTCTATGTGCCATGTTGTTTCAGGATGTAGGTGACATTGGTCTTCCACGTCTCCCTATCCCTGGTGGCTCTTAGCACGCTTTCTCCTGTTACACCACCCAAACCCCGTTCTGCTATCCACCTGCTCAGGCCCGTCAAGTAAGTTACACGCTGTTTTCCCCTGTCTCTCTTTCCTTATATCTAACCTGTGAGTATCAGATTCACTGAGCCCCCTTACCTCATTGCATGTCCCAGGAACTTCAGCTGTCTCATCCTGATGGACAATATTAATTTCCTTTTCTTTCCTTCCTTTCCAAAACCTCATCATTGCTCAGGTGCTCGGTCCATGATATCCGTAGCAACCTTCTGTAGAACCACATTTCAGTTGCCTCAAGTTTTCCTTCATATTCGATGAGATTGTCCAGCATTCACTGCCATATACAAACTGTGCAAAAGTATTAGGACAAAAACCATTTTATCTTTTATGAGGTATATTGACAGAAAATAAATAATTTAATTAAAATAATTTTATTTGATTTACTCAACAAATGCTTTAACAAGAAAAAATACTTGTTACAAAATAATTTTAATATTTAGTATAATAGCCTTTTGCTTTGAAGTCATAAAATAACTGCGATAATTTACCAATCGCACCTAGTATATATATATATATATATAGTACTGTGCAAAGGTATTAAGACAAGAACTATTTTGTCTTTTATGAGGCATATTGACAGAATTTAATTAAAGTAATTTGATTTGATTTACTCAACAAATGCTTTAACAAGAAAAAAATACTTGTTACAAAATAAATGTAATATTTAGTATAATAGCCTCCCAAAAAATTACCCCACACATTAATTGTCTGAATTTGGTAAAAAAAACTGTATTGCTTTCTAAGCTTCTATATATAATAATTCCTAACAGTAAAAAATTATTTCACTGCCTGACGAGGTGCTAATAATTTAGTAACGAAACGTATCGAGCACTCTTAATAAAGCAAATTACTACAGCCAGTGCACTGTCAACCCATTAGTTTGTACTATTTTTAAAACATATATATATATATATATATATAGTCATCGGCAGACAGATCTGTTTCGCTGTATCACAGCTCATCCGTACGGTTAGACAGCCGATTCCCTTTTACCCATGATTGAAAGCCGACCGAATTGGCGTCAGTCGGCGATTCTACCTCTGAGCTACGGACGCTCGGTAGAAGGAGGCAGACTTTTTAGCGTGTATATTATCATTATACAATAGCTGAGAGTGTTCTAAATCATTACTGAATTAACGATGCGTAGATGCCAGAGTAGCTACTGTTTTTTAAATCTACCATTCTTCCAGAGTGCTCATTTAGGGTGTCAGAGCTTAAATAAGTTATCCGCAGATATATATATATATAAAATAAGACAAAATTTCGATGTTTAAATTCGTTGAATAGCCATTTCTACGAGGATATCCTCGCGTCTTCAGCAACGAAATATTTATTTAAACAAATTCAAATGACAAAAGATTTTATACCGGAGGAAGTTCAAAAAAGATTTCCATCCCCAGGAAAATAAAATGGCGTAGCATTAATAATTTTTGAATATCAGAAGTAAACAGGGAAGCAGACAGATATCTATGTCTAGAAGACACCCCACTTCCTTATCTGAGTTGAGAGTTTAAAGGTTGAAATTTAACCATGTCTGGAGGAATAGAAGTCGGGGGGGGGGGGGGCGAAAGAAAAACGGAAAGAAGAAAAAAAGAAAGGAAAAGATTTAAAATCTTGTGTCATTTGAATTTGTTTAAATAAATATTTCGTTGCTGAAGGCGCGATACAATCTTGCTAAATAATTCGCTGAGTTGATGTTTCCTTCCTTTGCCATGTGTGCGTGTGAATATAGGGAACCCGACAGGTATTGGTATTTAGGTCTCCGATTCCCAATTCCAAGCTGCCATTCATTACACTACCCGCACATCTTACAAGCTTACAGCACGTTATATTTCCAAACGTTTTCCAATCCAGGTCTAGAGGCTGTTCAGCCTCGCTTAAGTTGGGTGATCGTCCGAAAACCGATGTTTAAATATGATATGACCGTAAACCAGTTAATATACGAATGGTTGTTTGGTTTGTTTTTATGGCAAATCAACCTAGGAGGGTCATTTACTAAATTTTTATTCATTAATTGCTGGTAATACCTTTTTCTTTCAACAATTTATTGTTGTTTTTGTATAGGTTTTGTGTCTAGTAACACTTTTTTTCTTTTTCGAGTATCAAGATTCATTGGGATTTGTTTTTAAGGGCAGGGTCCGCAAGTCCTACCCTTGTTATTTAACCCATAACTGGACGGAAGGGACGGATTAATACGTTTCCCAAGAGTACCAGTGCTTAAGTGAATGAAGGGTATTCAACTGGAATTCGAACTCGGCTCACCGATTTCTCTTTCCACTGTACCACAACGCACATCCGTCACTAAACGCTTACAGCACCTGGTATTCCCAAGCTGTCACCCATCTAAGTACTGACCAGGCTCAACGTTGCTGAACTTTGGTGATCGAGCGATAACCAGTGTATTCAGCGTGATAGGCCGTAATCCATGGTGGTATGTGGTCAGGTAATCATCTACGCAATGTCGACACACGGTCATAAGACAGATCCTGGTAATGATGATGATGATGTTGTTAGAAATGCATTTAAATTAGAAAGAAAATTAGAACAAGATATATATATATATATATATATATATATATATATATATACTAGCATCATAGCCCGGCTTTGCCCGTGCAACTCAGAACATTTATTAATTAGATGATTAATGCAGCGTGTTGCGATTTCCGAGCGCTTGTAGTCGCCGCCTCACTTTAAAACTCAGTTAAAAAAATTGTTGTTTAAAAATTGTTAAAAAATTCCATTAAAAAAAATCTATTTTCTTTTGTTTTGCCTAAACGTACGTTGATGTTTTGTGGTGACATTGTAAACAGCATTGCGTTTGTTTCTGTTTCAAAATTACAGGGGAAAATATTTACATTTTTGTTGACTAAAGGAATTTAAGAAATTTTCGAAAAATGTTTAAAAATGTAGACATGGTAAATTTTCGTTTTAGGACCCGAAGGCTAATATCCCTTATATACGCAAACACACGCAAATAATGTTTCTGGTCGTTAACATAAAAAAAAAATCGGTTTCTTCAATATCTAAAGGCTGATTTGAGTTCAGCATATACATTTGCACGGAAATAAGACTATTTTGGAAAAAGGGAATGTTTGTTTTAGGAGCCTTCGGGTCCTAAATCAAAGGTTTACCCTTTTTTTTTTTTTACATATTTTGTTTTTGTTTGAAAAAACACTTTTTTTTTGAAAAATATTTCTTTTGTTTCAAAATTACGGGGAAAATTTTTCACATTTTTTTTTTTACCAAATGAATTTATTAAAAGGTCGGAATAAAAAATTAAATATAAAGGCTCATTTTGGTCACGTTTGACACGTGTAATATGATTTCTGTGACGTAATTTAAGTCACGTTTGACCCGTGTGATTTGATTTCTGTGACGTAATCTAGCAACCATCTTAGATCTTAGATGTTTTACGGAGCAAATGTAAACAATCGGCTCCGTTGGCCAAATAGTGCAAAAGGCAAAAATTGCTGAACTTAAACTAAAAAAGTATGTGTCTGGCACATTTTAAAATACAAACCCAAACTAAGCAGACAAATGGAAAACAATGATGAGAATCTGGTTCAACCCACCGTTTTAACTTCGAACAATATAAGTATAAGAAACAAAAGAGGACAAATATTTTTTAAACTAATCGATAAACACTTTCCAAAAAACTAAGAATTAAACAAAATTTTCACTAGGAATTCAATCAAACTGAGTTACAGCTGTATAGTAATTTAGAAAATTATGTAAAAATTCAAAAAGCGAAAAACCTAAATAGCAACGTACAAAACGACATCAGTAACAAGGATCTACTATAGAGGTCTATTTCTGTTTTTATTGTTATTAAGTAATAAACTGATCCCCCTCTAACTAAATGTAATAATGTAATATAACGTTTCTCTTCTCCCTTTAGCTATGAGTCAAATAAAAGGACAGGTTGGGTTCTATAGCCTTGGGTGCCAACCAGTCTATCGCAGAAAGTAATGGCAACCTACAGTGGGATAATCATCTACCCAGTCAGTCATGTCTCTTTCGAGACATGATCGCCCAAGCGTGTATGACGTATGACACTTAACTGACTGACTGAATATAATAGTCAGAGACATGATTAAGGCTTCTGCTGAGCATAAAGTGGGAGGCCAGTTTTATACTGATATGAAGTAATAAACTGATCCCCCGCTAATTACTACTTGATAACATAATACATCTCTCCCCACTCTGGATATGAGACCAATAACAGGACAGATTGGGTTCTATAGCCTTGGCTGCCAACCAGTCTAACTTAACTGACTGAATATATCATACAAAAAGCAAGTAATAATTATAATAATAGCAATAATAAAAATACACTTTAAACTAAACATTCTCGGCTTCTCGCACTTTTTCTGATATATATATATATATATATATATATATATATATATATATTAGTCATCAATATTTTAAGATGGAAATTGAAATTTGATGAATTTGAAGATAACAGTCTTAAGGACTTTATGCTTGAATTAAATTATTACATCTGCTATCATCTATCATATATCTATTGTGGGATATCCACCCAACTTTTATTAAAAACTGGCAGAAAATATTTGTAGATTTTTAAAATATTCTAAACGCTTTCTTAATTTCAAATTACAAACGGTTACAATGATTTCCATCCGGTTTCAAATCAGCTGACAAATTAATCCATGATATTCAATTTAACACTTTACTGCAGACAAAAAATGCTACTCCATCGATATTTTCCGGATCGACGTGTACACGAGCTACATTCCTTCGTTCAGACCATGACCTCCATGATCTACCATTTCATGTACGCAGATTCTAATCAGTCTTATTCTTTTGATATTTCATTGCTAAGGAAAAAGTCTCACTCAGTTTCTTTTCGGGACTCCGGAACAGATTTCAGCAGCATCCCTCTCTGATCACTTTGATCTTAACACCTTCAAATGTAGGCGCAAACCTTATCTAAATATATATATATACCCATAGCATGTATTGCTTTCTTCCCCGTTTTTAGTTCCCCTTACAACAATCGCACTTTCTTTCTTTTTTTAATAATCATATCGCCCCAAGCAAGGCATTTTACTGCCACTGTTTTGCAGGGGGTTACATAGGAGGAAGGTTATGAGAAAGAGTGATAGGTTAGTGGGGATATAAGGAAGTCGGTAAGAGAAGTAGGAATGTAGCCATAAATTGAGGGATCAGTTTATATAATGATTGTAATGTAGAATTGATCCCCAACTTTATACCCTCATTATAATAGTATAGAAATTTTTTTAATAATCATATTGCTCCAAGCAAGGCATTTTACTGCCACTGTTTTGCAGGGGGTTACATAAGAGAAAAGTTATGAGAAAGAGTGACAGGTTAGTGGGGGTGTCAGGAAGTGGGTAAGAGAAGGATGAGAATACTGATGAGAGTGAAGTAGACGGAGAAAGAAGCATGAGAGAGAGAGGATGCAGGTTAGTGAGATAGAATATGACTATTGACTTTACATTTAAATTCTTGTATATTTTAGCTGTCGGGAAAGCAAGTAAATGGAAGGGAAGTCTACAGGTGGGAAGTGCGAGAAAAGTAGCTGTTGGATTAGAATTTGCGTTTACAATTTAAAAGGGTGGAACCTAGTTGCTAAACTTGTGGCTCGAGTCACTTAGTAAATTTATGTGGCCCCTCGACTTTTGTGTTTGGTTGAACAATAGCATAAATATTATCCTTGCCCTACAATTGTTTACTACGAACCTTCGATAGCGAAACTGGTGTAGATACCCTTATCGTTTACATCTTACGATAAAAATTCAGTCGAAAAATAATCCAATTAACCTCCTGAACCCCACGCCAGTGAATGTATTTTAAACAACTTCAAACTTATCTACTTCAACATTCAGTGGCTAAATGAATTCAAAGCCCAGCTTATCGGCTTTCTTTCATGGTACAGATTTTATCTTCTGTACTCTTTTATGGTGAAAATGCTTCAGATAAACCCAGTTTATCTAGTGAATTTCATGCTTTTTAATTGGTTTTAGAACAAATGCAGCTACTCTACTCCCAATGCAATGGAAAATCTTTTAGACAAATCAAGTTTATTTACACTACTAAACACGATGTTCGCGCATATTGTATCAGTCGGTTGTTCGTTTACAACAAGGTAATCAGAAACTTTATTTAAATCTCTGATAATGGCGTGGATCCTTTCGTAAATATTACACACACACACACACACACACACACACACACACACACATATATATATATATATATTCTTATTTTTTCTAATTTATAAAACAGCAACTAGGCCATCAGAAATAAAATGAACTCGATACATAAAGCCAGAAATTTATTCGCCTGAAGAGAGTCAATCTTAGACTCGAAACACGTGTAGCGTCACAAATACCATTATGGACACTTAATGTATCATAACATGTATAATAACAACAACAACAATAAATATACACTTTAAAGAAAACGTTCTCGGCCTCTCACACTTTTTATTCTATACCAATTTCTCTCACTGGAACAACCCTATTCCTTTTTCCTATATATATATAACGTAGCACACTTGGTATACTATCCAGGTAAATTCCGATAGAGACGAACTCAAAAAAACTCAATGTTAAATTCATTTATTTAATTTAACAGAGTAATATAATTTAGAAAAGATTTCTGCTTTATTACAATTCCAATGGGTAACACATATTTCGCCACATAATGATGTTATATTGCGGCTCGTCAGACCCAAATGGTACAATAGTTGATCCTTAAAATACCCACCCATTTTTTTACACTGACGCTCACCTGTCCATATTTAGAATAGACATTTGTAACGGTTATTTACAAAAAATTCTCGCTCATTTAAAAGGAACCCCAAAGAATAGAAAAAAAAGCAAGGATAAAGAAAAAGTAGACGATTGATCAATGGAAAGAAGAGAAAAAGAAGGGAAAAAGAAAAAAAAGAAAAAAAGAAATAAGAAAGGACAAAGAACTACAATAATAATAAAAAAAAGAAAGAAAATAAACAGTATCCAGAGAAATAAAATGCTAACTTCATGTATCGAAATAGCGTCTCAACGACTCGTATGCTTTCTTGGAAAAACATGACGTGGGAAATTTAACATTGAAATTTAGTTTCAAATATAATGGGATATATTTACTGAACAAAGATAAGTTGTACATCATAATTTTAATTCAATTAACATAATTAAAGTTACTAAAAAATAAAAATTATAATCAAATATAGAAAAAGAAAAAGTTAGAAAGATAAGCCTAAATAAAGAGAGACAAATAAATAAAAAGAAAGAAAGAGACCAAATATTATAGATAGAAATGAAATTAAAATAATTAATATATATATATATATATATATATATATATATATATATATATATATATAAGTCTGGCCATAATAACATTTTAGAATACAAACCCCAGCCAAGCAGACAAATGGAAAACAATGATAAGAATCTTTTCAACCCACCGTTTAACTTCGAACTTAGAAGTAAAAAAAAAAACAAGAAAGGACAAATATTTTTTAAACTAATCGATAAACACTTTCCAACAAACTAAGAATTAAACAACATTTTCAATAGGAATTCAATCAAACTGAGTTATAGCTGTATAGTAATTTAGAAAATTACATAAAAATTCAAAAATCGAGAAACGTACAAAACAACATCATTAACAATGAATGTAACTGTAGGGACAAAAATAAATGCCCACTTAATCGACTTTGTAATACAAAAGGAATTATTTACAAAGCAAAAGTACATAAGATAAATGGTCAAAGCAAAACATATTTAGGATCCACTAAAGACAGTTTTAAAATCAGATGGAATAACCATAAGTCTACATTTAAACTTGAAAACCTCAAAAATTATACAAAGCTGGCTAGCAACGTGTGGAAATTTAAATTAAAATATGAAAAAGACCCCGATATAACTTGAAGCATAGTAGAAACAGCCAACCCTTACAACGGTGGTAAAATATGCAGATTATGCCAAGAAAAAATTGGATATTATTTTGTTCTCAGAAATAAATAAATAACAAAATGGAAGAACAGAAATTATGTCCAAGTATAAACCTTACCAAGAAATACCTACTAGGATCACACAATCATCGATGAAAGTGTTTTAAGTCCCTTAAGTATCTTCTTCTAATTTTGAAAATTGCGCGTTCATAAAAGATCCCTGTTACGTGAGCCTTAAAAACAACGGTAAAATCAGTTATTGTAAATCGCCTGAAGACACCGAAAGGTAGAAACCTAGGACACCTAGGACACGAAATAACACATTTTCAAATGAAATATATATATATATATATATATATATATATATATATATATATATATATGGGGGGGGTGTAATGATGTCAAATCCTTGCAGCATAAATTACGTTTTTAGAGTTGTAGCTCAAATTTGATTTTATTTCGAATGTAGATGTGTTTTCGAACTTGAAATGTTTTCCTTTTATTATTATGTTGCATACATACGAACATTATGTTGCAAACGTAATTTATGCTCTAAAATATTATGAATGCACAAAACTATACGTGGGGCGACACAAGCCCTTAATAAAAGAGTATCCCTGCACAGAAGTAACATTAAACTAGCCGATAACAGGAAATTGTATGTCTCCAAACATTTACATGTATGCAGTGTGCAGGTAAATTTAGAGCAATAGCCATCTACCAAAATGCAGATTATGACACACTCATTATGCAGCAAGACATATTTATAAAAAACACAAGCCTTCCCTAAACAAAACAACATGAAAACCTAAGTCAAACAGACAGACACATGAAATTCAAACGCGATAAAAAAAAACAAAAAAAAAACACTCACACGCTAAATTTAAATAGTATCATGAGCGTGTCATAATCTGCATTTTGGTAGATTGGCATTACTCTGAATTTACCTCCACTATATCAGTGTAAATATTGGTAAACGTACACTTTCCTCTTATTGGCTAGTTTAATGTTACTTCTGTGCAAGAATACAAAGAGCTTGTCACTTTAACTGAGCAGATTCATGCAGATTATAAAGTTTCGTATGGACAGTATTATGTTCTCACTCGTTTGGACTGCTTGCCGTTAAGTCCCAGTTTTTTCAGTTAATATATTATGTGAGTGTTCTTGTTTGTGATTGGTTGGTTATTCTTTTTTTTGTTTATGACTGGTTGATTTTTTTTCTTTATTTTTCTTTTCTACTGTATAGTTGTTTGATTTATTTTATTTTTTAATGTATGCATGAATGGGTGTTTGTTTAATTGGGACGGATCATTTTGTTTCATTGACCTCTTTTTGTTTTGATCTTTGTGTTGGTATGTTTTGCCGTGTAACGGTTTATTTTTTGGGGGTCAACTCTTTGTACCTATCAATGCTATATCTACACTTCGATATCGAGCACTTTACGATAAAAAGCCTGCTTGCCAAATACAGTTTATCAGTAAAACCACTGAAAAATAACAATATTGACGGTCTGGTATGCCCATATGTTCTAGCACGTTTTTTTTTTAAGGAGCTTTATTTCGAACACATTTCTGGACCGCTAGCGAATGTATCTCTGCTAATACGAAGATGCACGTGATTCATGCATGATACGGTTCCAGCACATTTTGGCACATTGTTAGCGATACGCTGGCTGACATCTGCCTTGGAAGATGGATAAGTAGGAGAGGATTGCTTCCATGTCCTGCACTTTCACCCGACAGCAATTTTTAGATATTTATTCATGGGCCCACCTAAAAAAAATTAACTAATGCTGCAAACATTAATAATGCAGAGACAATTCTTCAAAGTACGATGGGGACTTGCTAAACAATACCACATCGCCAAAGGGCCAACCAGTCAATGTTCAGACCGGTGGATGCGTGTGTAGAAGAAAGCAGAGAATATTTTGAAGTACAACAATGGCCTTGGTTTTAGTGCCATGCTGGTGTAAAAAAAGAAACAGTGCTCGATGATATATTAATAAATAAATATATAATCCCTCACCGGTAGCACAACATGGACTTTCATACACAGTGTCATCTTCAGGTGCTGAATATAGACTGACCGCTATGTAATTTAATTTTAATAAAACTATTTGGTTCACAAAATGCTAGTGGTCCATATATTTTACGGGGATATAGTATTTTTATATTAGATGCGTGTGAGCCAAAACGAAATTCTCGAAAAAATGAAACCAAAAAAACATTTATATTTAGAACCAGAAATAGACAAGCATCAGAGATTCAACAGAAGGATAATGAGAATACTATTAACTGAGCATGTAAGCAAAGACTAAATTCTAGAGAAAATGAAACAAAAAAATTATAATCCTACTTATAATTAGAAAGAAACATTTGAATTTTTTGGGCACATAATGAGGAAAGCGTGCACCTCACTTAACATAAACATTTTAACAGTAAGCCTCTACCTTGAGTGGCTCTCAAAAATCAATAGTTATCTATCCTCCTTCTCACTATAATAACCACTTCTTGCCACCCTTACTTTCACATATCACATAACTCATTCACAATTACCATTTTATGTTTATGATTGGAGAAACCGTTTCCTGAAAAATTCAACCAAAATCCTTGCGTTGCTTTCATTGGCTTGTTATTCCTCACTGCATCCTTGTGTCATCACTTCCACACAATATGGACGCATGTATACCCTGCCACACGTGTTATTCAGGAGATAGCTACTCTCATTCGTAATAGGCTTTTGTTAGAATAAATGTTGTGGGATCTCACCCTATTCAATGATAACGGACTCAACTTGAGTATACATATACTCCTGCCATAGAGAGATACGTCAGATCCGTCAGAGATCCGTAAGATACCGAGAGTTACCGAATGATACCGAAGTTACACAAAGAATACTGAGTCAGTAGTCATAGTAGCTCTGAGATCCACTTTCATTTATACAAGGTCAAGTTCCTACTCTCACGGGCGCACAGAATAATTTCCCCGTGATGAATTGTTTTACTTGCATGCTATACTCGGCTTGTTTATATGTCATCATTTACGCAATCTGGATCAATGTATTCTGCGCTGTGGCTCCTTCCTTCTTTCGACTCGAGTAAAGGTATATACAGTTTATTGCTGTGGATTCCGGGTTAGGAACCGCACAAAATGATGAACAACAAACCAGATATTTGAGATAGAAAAATAATTTATACTAAACTAAAATATACAAACTTGAACGCAGGTTATTAATCCAGGAATACGATTAGTAAGGAACATATATATATATATATATATATATATATATATATATATATATATATATATATAATCATTTCACCCCGAGCAAGGCGTAAACGCCACTGATGTGCAGGGGGCTACATAAATGTAAAAAGATTAATTAGAAAAGAGTGAGGAGTACAAACTAGTTAGAAAGGAACAATAGAAAGCTGAGAAAGCAGGTGCTATGACAGATACATAGGTGGAGAGAAAGGGAGGGTTATACAGGGGTGGGGAGAGAGCTAGAGTCCAGTGGTTAGTAGATGAGTATTGACTTTACATTTGAATTTCTGGAGGTTGTAGCCGTCAGGAAAGCAATAATACGGAAGCGAGTTCCACAGGCGGGAAGTGCAAGAGAAGAAGCTGCAGGAATAGAATTGTCGTCTGCATTTGGCTAACCTGATATATGCAAGTCTCTCAAGTGAAGCAGTGCTAGAATTAGTATGTTCACGTCGGAACTGATGGGTGCTGTGTAATACTATTCTGGCTGAGTGGAGCTCAGAGCTACTATGTCTACTGACTCGGTATTCTCTGTGTAACTTCGGTATCGTTCGGTAACTCTCGGTATCTTACGGATCTCTGACGGATCTGACGTATGGCAGGAGTATATGTAGACTCAAGTTGAGTCCGTTATCATAGAAAAAGGGGTGATCCCACAACATTTATTTTAACAAAAGCCTTTTTTGACAGCAATATTCTTGTTCATTTCTCGAGACAATGTCTTGTCTGGTTAATGACTTTGTTTTCACGAGCTTTCATTTATTTCCGTACCGATTGCTACTCAAAACAAATGAACATGTACGCCTCACAACCCATGCCATTTTCGAAATGTTCTAAGTCTTCTCGGTTTTATAAAAAAAATCAATTACATCTTTCTTCTTGATTATACTTGCGATATTAAAAATATAATATAGCTCTACGATATAACTAACTGTTATGCGATAATAAATAACATTCTTATCACATTTCAATGGTCATAATGTTTCGGCTCGTCAGTCTTGACGATATACAAATCTGTATATCAAACTAATAGAGGGTAAAATAACAAGCCATTCCTTGCCACATTTAACAACAGAAAGTAGATTATTTTTTTAGATCACCTGCCAATTTAAACTTATCAAACCTATCAGACATACTATTAAGATATGAGTAAATAGATACAAATACACCGAGTTGAGATACGATGATATCAGGATACTTATTGATGAAAATTAGGAGCAAAGTTGATCCAAGGATGAAACCCTACGGGAAACCTGCATTTATACACAGAATTTTAGATCTGGTCGTTCAAGACCACTTGCGCAACTTGATAAGTTGCATCAGTTCAAAAAGTCGTCCCGAAATACCATAACTATATTCTTGTGAAGAAGACGGTTATGCCAAACACTGTGAATTGCCTTTGAGATATCCAAAGAAACAACCCGAATTTAAACCTTGATAGACTTTTTCAGCAATAACCGTTAACGAATCAGCAGTTAAACAAGAATTTAGCAAAAACTGAAGAATTCCATTCGTATATGCTAAACGGCCTATCACGTTGAATAAACCGGTTCTCGCTCGATCACCGAAGTTAGGCAACGTTAAGCCTGGTCAGCACTTAGATGGGTGACCGCTTGTGAATACCAGGTGCTGTAAGCGTTTAGTGACGGATGTGCGTCGTAGTGCAGTGGATATCGACTCGGAAAAGAAATCGGTGAGCCGAATTCGAATTCCAATTGAATACCCTGCATTCACTTAAGCACTGATACATTTGGGAAACGTATTAATTCGTCCCTTCCCTCCAGTTATGGGTTAAATAACAATGTTAGGACTTGGGAACCCTGCCCTTAAAAACAAATCCCAATGAATCTTGATACTCGAAAGGAAAAAAGTATTACTAGACACAAAAACTTATATAAAAACAACAATAAATTGTTGAAAGAAAAAGGTATTACCAGCAATAAATAAATAAAATTTAGTTGGCAATAAATGACCCGCCTAGGTTAATTTGCGATAAAAACAAACCAAACAACCATTCGTATATTAACTGGTTTACGGTCATATTGTGGTGATACCGACCGAGCAAAACCGAGGGACCGGATGTTTGCACTCTAACGACCAGAAAGCAAATAACCAAAACTCGTCGGTGTGCACCCGGGTTCGCGCAGATGTTCCGATTGAAAACTAAAAATTAATTAAATATTAAATTTCCAGTTCTCGAGCCTACGCGAATTTTATTTACCGGCCAATGGGAAGCCCAGAATCAAATACGGATATGAATTCCCAAATGATCTGCTGCGATCCAAAAAGTCGAAATAAAAAGCCGATACAGAAAGCATCGCCAGACAGACAGATCCACACAGACTGACCCGAGAGAGGGGAGTGTAATCAGTATCCCTCTTGACCTACGTCAAGCGGCTTACTTTGCTAGCCTCCCTTCCCTCTCATCTTATCTTTCGCTGTCTCAAAACTACTGACTGACCTAAGGAGCGGAGACATCAAAGACATTCCTTACTCCCAAATTCCTAAGTATTAATTCTCTTTCAGCATTTTATTGCCATGAACATTTTAACATATACTTCAAGTATTACTTTAATTGTAAAAACCTTAATTGATATGTGTATATATAAAATGTTATTTTTCAACTTAATTTGCTTTTCTTGACTTATAATCTTTTTATGACTTATAGTGGACTATCTACAACGAGGCCAAATTCCGTTAATCTTCAACGATACTCAACTACCCGTTACTAGAACGGATTTCCCACTATAAACTGGAAAAGAATGGATAACCCACTATAATAACATATTTAAACACCGGTTTTCGGACGATCACCTAACTTAAACGAGGCTGGACAGCCCCTAGACCTGGATGGGAAAACGTTTGGAAATATAACGTGCTGTAAGCTTGTAAGATGTGCGGGTAGTGTAATGGATGGCAGCTTGGAATTGGGAATTGGAGAACGAAATACCAATTTCCTGTCGGGTTCGCAATATTCCCGCGCACAAATACCTTTGGCAAAAGCAGGAATCAGCCACTCCCCGAATTAATTAGTAAGATTTGTATTAGTAAATAAAAAACCCTACAGCCTAAAGAACATATTATCAGCATTTAAATAACCTAGAAATGTTCATAACTCGTAAAAATCAAATTAATCAATCAATCGTATTCTAATCGTAAGCATATTCAGAGGTCACTTCACTTTCAATACATCTTCGTCTGAGTAATTACATTCGTTTTGATTATATATATATATATATATATATATACAAACATATTTTTGTATATAAAGATATATATATATATAAATATATATATATATATATAAATATATATATAATTTTTATTATATATAAATATATATATATAGAAATATAAAATGTATAATATATATGTATATTTATATATATATATATATATATATAATATATATATTGTATATAAATAGATAAATATTTATAAATATAAAATATATAATATATATATATATATTTATATAAACTTATTTATAAATGGAACTTTGTCTGTGTGTGTGTATGTGTGAATGTGTGTGTGTCTGTGTCCATTACCTACAGACTCCGAAACGGCTGAACCGATTTTCTTGAAAAGTTACACGGTAGTACTATAAGCGTCTCTGAGTGTACTAGGTTTTGTGTCGAGGTACCCCCGATAAATATTGAAAATCGATAATCGAAAAAATCTGATTATAGCAGGAGTTGTCTGATTTTAATCAAATTTGATACACTCATTGACAAAGACATTCGGAAGTTTCAAGGTTGCAGTTTTTACAATAGTGCAGAAAATCGATAGTATATATATATATATATATATATATATATATATATATATATATATATATATATAAAAGGCAAGATGTTTTTATGTGTGTCTGTTTATCAGCCTGTATGTCTGTATTTTTTCAGCCCTTTTATTTTAGTTTTTGCTTCGGGTTTGGCTCTAAGTAGGAATAATTGTAGTTCTTAGTCTCAGCCATGATACCATTTTCTCAAAGGATTGAGAAAATGGTATCATGGCTGATATTTTAGCCTTCAAAATTCAGTTTACGACGAAAAAACTTATTTCATATCGATACCAGGAAATTAAAATTTGACTTACATCCATTCATTTTTCTTTCAGTCTACGGTTTCGCTTTAACTGGAAACAACTATTGTTTTTAATCTTTTGTCCAAAGAGTCTGAATTCCAGGACTATGGATAAGTTTTAAAGCTTTCATTACACCTAAGCAACACTGGGCTATACAGCTAGTATATATATATATATATATATATATATATATATATATATATATATATCGGGGCAGAGATGAACGGGATTAACTGGATTAATAGAGTGAAATTCGTCACTTAACTGAGTAGGTTCATGAAATTTCGTCAAGAGCAGATCGAAAATCTCGCCCTGACCAGTAACGTCATCATAACGCTGTCCTCCGGAAACTTCCAAGGCGGTCTAAACCTGCTAAGTGACAAACTAAGTGACAAACCTGTTTGTATTAATCATATATATATATATATATATATATATATATATATATATATATATATATATATAATAAAACGTGTGAGAAGATGTGAACGTTTTCTTTAAAGTGTATGTTTATTGTTTTTGTAATTATACATTTTACGAAACATTAATTGTCCAAGACGCTACACGTGTTTCGAGTCTAAAATTGACTCTCTTCAGGCGAATAAATTTGTGGTTTTTACGTTTGAGTTTCTTCGAATGTCTGATCGCGAGTTTGTTCTTTTTATAAAGTTAATAGGAAGAATGGGAAAATAAATAAATAAAAACAGTAAAACAAAATAAAGTAAGAAAGAATTAGATAAAATAAAATAAATCAAAATAATGTGAGTTGAATGCTGGCACGTTGAATGGTCTCTTTCCATATCAGCATGTGTCCAAATGGATAAATAGATAAATAAATAAACAGATGAAAGAGTCAAGTGTTTATCCCAATCCGACGAGATTTTTGGTGTGTTGTCGCCTTGTATTATCTTTGTTCAGTCATCTCGTTGTTTTTTTTTTATAGCTTTGGCGGTGTTTCGGAATGTATGCGTGTCTGTGTGTGTTTGTGTGTGTGGGCCTCTTATATATATATATATATATATATATATATATATATATGAAATTGTTTGTTTGAGCATTATTTTTAATCGATACTCACATTGGGTAGATATTCTTTTTTTTTTATCAAACAGTATATTTATATATTTATTTCTACCGGCCTGATTATTTACGATAAATTTTGTACGAAAATGTGCGTCATTCAGCAGGATTCGAACCTGCGACCACTATCAAGATAGGGGAAGTTACCAATTAATTGTTGTCGGTTTTTAAAACATTTCGTTAATCTTAGAGATTTTCCGTAAACTTATATATATATGTGTGTGTGTGTGTGTGTGTGTGTGTGTGTGTGTGTGTGTGTGTGTATAAAAGTAAATGCATGAAGAAAAGGTTAATAAACCTACGAGTTCAACAACTTAGTTACAATATATATATATATATAAATGTAAACTTATCGCTATACTGGTTTCGAAAAACCCTCCGAGCACATACGCAGAAGGAAAAAATGGTGATAAAAAAAGAACGAGCTAAGCACTTGAACATCAGTCAAAGTACGCTGCCCAAAGAAAAAAACCCGAAACGAATAACCTAAAACAAAAAAGCGCTGAATACGCAAGTAGAGCAAATCAAGTAAATAACTAACCTAGATAGCCAACGAACCTACAAAGGTTTCGCCAAATTGCACCTTCAGGGAAAGCCATTATATATGTCATCCACATACAAGCCTGTTTCTCTGTATTACAGCTCATCAGTGTGGCTAGACATCTACTTGCCTCCGGCCGGGATCAACACTCGACCGATTTGGTGTCTGTCAGAGTCCTTAGCTCTTAAGCCATAAGCACATGGACTCTGAAAAGAAAAATTTTAGCGTTATGTATTTGCGGCGTATACACACACCAGTCACCGAAAGAACTCAATTTATTGCTGAAGAGTTATGCCTATATTGCCGAAGTAGTAACTGTTTTTCTCAAATTTTCCTCTCTAGAGTGCTCAGTCGTAATGAGAGCATAATATTCGTCATCCACATACAAGCCTGTTTTGCTGTATCACAGCTGATCAGTGTGGCTAGATATCCACTTGCCTCCGAAACTCGACCGATTTGGTGTCAGTCGGAGTGGCTAACCACTAAGCCATAGGCACGTGGAACAACAGAAGGGAAATATTAGCGTGTTATATATAAGCGGTGTATACAGATGCCAATCACATAAAGAACTCAATTTATTGCTGAAAAGCATATATATATATACCGGATTATTGAAAAGTAACTCTCGTATTTTAAATACGATTGTCCAGTTTGGAGTCCCTTTGACTTTGGAGTTGATTAGAAGAAGAACGGGTACTGAACTAAACCAAGATTTAAGAATAACTTGAAGTGCGAATAAAAGAAGTTATATATTCCATACAAAAAGAGATGCCGGTGAAATCAGTCGATGCACGGCCCGAGAAGTTGGTAGTGAAATCTGGTGGCCATATCAAATTTTAAATAAAACCTCATGCTAAATGCTTTCATCTGGTATCCATTTCTTTTAAATATTATAGTCAATAAACAAATTATAAGTATTTTGAAATGCGATGCTACTTTTCAATATACAGATATATAGTACTGTGCAAAAGTATTAGGACAAGAACTGTTTTATATGTGATGTCAGCTACAATCCTTCTAAGCGTCTACCCACCGTCTTTTAAAGCCTTTATTCTGCTCCTTAGTGTAATTGCTAGCTCTGCGACCTTTGGCACTGTGGGCTGCTTCAAAAATAAATTATTTGCCAAATTCAAAAATAAAAAGCACTTGCATGAAGTACTCGCGGCCAGACAGCTAATTATTATCAAAATAAAGTTTTAAAAGAAACCTTTAAACTATGTTGACACTATCTAAAGCTCAATTCAAGAGGGGGGAACAAGAAAAAAGTCAGTCATATCCAAGGATAATAGAATAATTAGTATCAAAAGAACTTGTTTAAAAGAAAATAGGAAAAATTAAAATATAACTTCTTTTTAATACATTTCTTTTACACATAGTTTTAAATAATCAATATTTATTAGCAATTTACTTGGCTTTTCACTCCGCATTTGAATTTCAGTGAAGTTTTTAGGGAAAATCACCCCTGTCCTTATACATTTGCACACTACCGGTAGTCTGCAAAAGTATTAAAACAAGGGAGATTTTAAACTTTATTTTGATGCCTCATCTATCTAAACTTATTTATAAATGGAACTTTGTGTGTGTGTGTGTGTGTGTGTGTGTGTGTGTGCCCGTTAACTATAGACTCCGAAACGGCTGAACCGATTTTCTTGAAAATTTACACAGTCGTTCTATAAGCGTCTGCGAGTGTTCTTAGCTAAGTTTTGTGTCGAGATACCCCCGATAAATATCAAAAATCGATAATCGAAAAAATCGGTTTATAGAAGTTGTCCGATTTTAATCAAATTTGATATAATATATATTGTATGTAAATATATAAATATATATATAAATATAAAACATATATATATAAACTTATTTATAAATGGAACTTTGTGTGTGTGTATGTGTGAATGTGTGTGTGTCTGTGTCCGTCACCTATAGACTCCGAAACGGCTGAACCGATTTTCTTGAAAATTTACACAGTCGTACTATAAGCGTCTGTGAGAGTGCAAGGTGTTGTGTCGAGATACCCCCGATAATTATTGAAAATCCATAATCGAAAAAATCTGGTTATAGAAGGAGTGGTCCGATTTTAATCAAATTTGTTACACTCATAGACAAAGACATAAGAAACGATATTCAGAAGTTTCAAGTTTGCAGTTCTTACAATAGTGCAGAAAATTGATAATATATATATATAAAAGGCAAGATGTTTTTGTGTGTGTCTGTTTATCTGCCTGTATGTCTGTATTTTTTCAGCCCTTTTATTTTAGTTTTTGCTTCGGGTTTGGCTCTAAGTAGGTAAAATTGTAGTTCTTATTCTCAGCCATGATACCATTTACTCAGAGGACTTATTTAGCCTTCAAAATTCAGTTTACGACGAAGAAAACTCATTTGATATCAATACCAGGAAATCAAAATTTGACTTACATCCATTCATTTTTCTTTCAGTCTACGGTTTCGCTTTAACTGGAAACAACTATTGCTTTTTAGTCTTTCGTGCCAACGTCCAAAGAGTCTGAGCTCCAGGACCATATATTAGTTTTAAAGCTTTCATTACTCCCGAGCAACGCCGGGCTATACTGCTAGTAAAATATAAAATAGTTCTTGTCCTTATACTTTTGCTCAGTACTGTATATATTTGAATGAAAAACTCTAATTCCTTACGTCATTTTTTGGTTTTCCCAGCCTCTTGTTTTATTTATGTCGGTGTTTTAGTTACTTTTTTTTCTCTTCCCGTCTGCCAAGGAAATTTTTCAATGCACCAAGTTTGGCGACTTTGTCTCTCTTGTTCGGTCTCTTTTTTCTTCTTTTTCCAGCAGGCGTATCTCAACCCACACAAAATAAAATAAAAAAAAAGGAAAAAAAAGAAAAAACGTCCCTGTTCTCAACAACTGCAGAGGCAGTGGCGTGATCATCATTAACGATGCGTCAGCAGTTCCTTTACTCTTAGGCATCAATATGGAAAGGCCCCTTCTCATTAGCACTCAGTCTAATTCCTACACAACATCTGCATGTGCAACACTTATCTTGTATGTTTCAACATGACCACCTCGTGGTGGTGTAATGGTTAACAAGCTTGTCTCGCTATAACCATTGCAATTGGGTAGTAACTTCAATCCTCATTGGGTATAATTTATTTTCGGCCTTGTGTCACATTTACGCTGCGCTTAAAAAATTACCTGAAATTAGCTGACATTTTGGGCATCTCGAGGGGTGCAATGGTTAGCAAACTTGCCTGGCTAGAATCATTATAATTGAGTAGTGAGTCCGATCCTCACTGGGTGTCCCATACATTCGGTCTTGTGCCACATCTAAGCTGCGCTTCTCACTGGGTGTTGCAAACATTTTGCCTTGCGCCAAATCTAAGCTTAGAAAATCACTATTGTATGTTTCATTACATGGCTTGTCGTTAATTGGAAACCCTCACGCATTCTCCGCAGCTGTAAGTGGCTAGATGAAACTAATTTTTTGAATCATGATTTTACAAGCAGATTTTTTTCTACTTGAGGCTGACAAAAAAAAAAAAACAAAAAAAAAAAAACACAAGGCTGCAATAGTGAAGCACCTAGGAGAATAAATTTCTTTATACAAGCGAACTGGTCAGCGAGAGTTCCTCGTTAACCAATGCACTCTTATAAATTAGCTATTTATTCGTGCCTTAATTCTAAGTCTAACCAGTTCGATAAGGATAACTTGATAGTTGATTCATTGTCCTTTCTCGGGCTAGGGTTTTCAGCTGACATGAAATGGAAAGATTATATTGAATCAATTGATTTGTCTGCTGCTAGGAAAGTTGGTTCACTGTATTGTGCTAGACAGGTTTCTTTGCCAGAATCTATCTTACATATTTATAAGTCTGCTAAAGTGCGACATGGAGATCCAAAGACGAATTGGCATGGCCAAAGACGCATTTCAGAAGCTAGCCAGAGTACTGAAAGACAGGAAAATCTCATTATAAACAAAGAAAAGAGTGCTGGATTGCTATGAAATATCTGTACTGTATGGAAGTGAATGCTGGACGATCTCATCAAAGATAAAGGAGAGGCTTGAGGCAGCAGAAATGTGGTTTTACAGAAGGATGCTGAGGATACTATGGACGGAGCACGTGTGCAGCGATGAGGTGTTGCAAACAAGAAGAAAACTGATGTTAAATACCAGGAAAAGACAAATGAAGTTCCTGGGACACGTAATGAGGAAGGCAGGCCTGGAGAACCTAATACTCACAGGTCGGATAAATTGAAGGAAAGACAAGGGAAAGCAGTGCGAGACGTACTTATTAGGTCTGAGCAAATGTATGGCGGATTGGGTCTTAGAAGAAATACCAAAAGAAAAATATTGAGAGCGACAAGAGACAGAGCCAAGTGGAAGTCCATGATCGCCTACGTCCTGAAGGGACACAGCACATGAAGAAGAAAAATATTTATCCTTGTTTTCCATATTACTGCAACATCTGGTCTGGTGCTACTGGGAATATACTTAGAGATTCTTGATAAAACTCAAAAAAGAATCGGTAATGTTATTGTTCCTGACCTGGCATATTGTCTTCATTCACTTTCTTACCAGCTAATTGTTCTCATAAAAGTTCCTCTTTGTTATATAGACGTTATGAAATTATTCACAGCACCAGACTAGCGACAAGGTATCGTAATTTTACAAGTACAGTAGATGAATTTAACCGCAAGTCCTATGCTAACCGTTTCTTCTATTGGCCTTCTTCTTTGCAGAAATCTCTTCCAGCTTTTTTCTTCCTAGTCAAATTCTATCTGTAAAAAATTAAATTAAATGTCAATTGTTATCGTCTATCTTCTTAATTTTTGTTCTTTTATTGTTCTTTTTCTTCTATGTGTCTTGTCATTTCAGGACGTGGGCGATCATGGCCTTCCACGTCTCCCTATCCCTGGTGGCTCTGGGCACACTTTCTTCTGTAACACCACGTAACCTCTGTTCTGTTATCCACCTGCTCAGACCCTTCAAATATGTTATCCGTTGCTTTCCCCTGTCTCTTTTCCCCTCTATCTGGCCTGTTAGTATCAGGTTCTCCAAGTCCCCCTTTCTCATTGCATGTCCCAGAAACTTTAGTTGTCTCTTCCTGGTGCTCAATATTAATTTCCTTTTTGTTTTCATCCTTTCCAAAACCTCGTCATTGCTCACATGCTCGGTCCACGATATCCGCAGCATCCTTCTGTAAAACCACATTTCAGCTGCTTCCAGTTTTTTCTTCATCTTCGATGATATTGACCAGCATTTTCTGTCATATTGAAGAACTGACATCACATCCAGTACGCTCTCCCTTGTTTCTAGTGAAAGTTTCCTGTCTCTTAATACTTTACTCAGCTTCTTTGTTTCTAATGAAAGTTTCCTCACTCACCTTAAAAGTATTCTCCTCATTTTTTCATTAAAAATGAATTAATAAAAATATCGTGTAGTTTATGGTCTCATGCTGCCTTTGCACAACTTCAAAAATTTAAAAAATATAGATATTTTGTGTTAATTTACTATTCGGTCATCAAATATCATAAGCTACTATGAAAAAAAATTCAGTTGTAAATTTGAAGGTTAGAATTCTTCATATACCTCACCCTCTACTTAGGTCAGTGATTGTATCCTTAAAAAATAGTAATAGTTTAATTAGCCTTTTCCATACAGGGACATTCTACAATCGTTGACTAAACAGGAAGTGTTAATGTTGGTTAAAATTTATAAAATAACTAGAAGTATAGCCCGGCGTTGCTCGGATGTAATGAAAGCTTTAAAACTAATCCATGATCCTGGAGCTCAGACTCTGTAGACGTTGGCACGAAAGACTAAAAAGCAATAGTTGTTTCCAGTCAAAGTTAAACCGTAGCCTGAAGGAAAAATGAATGGACGTATGACAAATTTTGATTACCGGTATCGATGTGTAATAATGTGTAATTTTTCAAGCTAAATATGTCCACTGAGTAAATGGTATCATGGCTGAGACTAAGAACTACAACTATACCTGCTTAGAGCAAAATCAAAAGCAAAAACCAAAATAAAAGGGCTGAAAATCTGATTTTGATAGGATATCGAGGTATCAGTTTCCAATATCGGAGTCAAATAAGTCATTCAAGAATAAACTAACCTAAGTAAGTCCATGAAAACTTGTCGTACCCATCGGTAGTAAAACTATAATTTTACCAAGTTAGAGCAAATTCTGCAACAAGAACCACAATAAAAGGGCTGAAATCTTGATCTTGATCAGACTTGATTGGATATCGGAATATCGATTTCCGATGTCGGGGGAAAATCAGAAACAATAAGTAGCCCATGACCTGACTAAAAGCCTTTTGTGTGAAGTTTAGTGAGAATTGTGGACTGACAGATAGACAAACATATTACCTTTTGTATATATATATAGATCTATTAAAAGAGCTTTTCCGGAAATTTAACTTAGACTAGTGAAATTGAAATTCGAGAGTCTAATAACTGAAGTAGCTTTTCTATTACTTGAGTTTAATTTTGGAATTTTGGTTTTTTCTAGTGTGGAATGTTACCAGTTTGATTATATTATTATTTTCTCTGTTTGCTATCCACTTTTGTTTTTGCGGGTGCTGAAAGTATTCAACACAACTGATGAAAATGGCTTAAGATACACACGAAATCACAGTGGCTCTTGAATGATTCTATCGGATTTTATGATTGCGTCGGCAGAAAAATCTAAAAACTAGGATTCTCAAAGCATTCCCTCATAATTTACGCAGCTAGATAGAAGAGAAGTGAAACAAATGAAATAATGAATACTTCCGGGATCAAATGAAGATGTAGTGAGCCGGAAACAGAAAGTCACACATTGTGATGTGGATTATATGTGTTAAGATTAGGCAGTCCGAGTGATTTTCTGAGCGAGTGGATGAGTGTGTGTGTGTGTGTGTGTGTGTGCGTGTGTGTGTGTGTGTGTGAGAGAGAGAGAGAGAGAGAGAGAGAGAGAGAGAGAGAGAGAGAGAGAGAGAGAGAAATAAGGTTGGAATTATCGCCGAAAGAATTAAAAATCTGGTACGTTAGTCTGTCGTGAGCAACGGGGATGTCCCAAGTGTCATCGATCTGCAGATAGGCATATATGAACGAGCTAAGATAGATACATATGATGTTAGATACATACATACATACATCCATCCATACATACATACATATGATGTTACATACAAACATACATACATATGATGTTAGATACATACATACATATGATGTTAGATACATATGAGGTTACATACATACATATATACATACATATGATGTTACATATGATGTTACATACATATGAGGTTACATATGATGTTACATATGATGTTACATACATATGATGTTACATACATATGATGTTACATATGTTACATACATATGATGTTACATATATACATACATACATGCATAGATAGATAGATAGATAGATAGATAGATAGATAGATAGATAATGAACAGAATGAGATAGATAGATAGATAGATAGATAGATAGATAGATAGATAGATAGATAGATAGGTGGAAATCAGTGAACAAAGCTGGATATAGATATATAGATAAATACTAATAGTTTGAGAAAGTAAGAAATAGATTGAGGTAATATTGATTTCATTTTACGGCTTATAAACCATTTGCAGCTGTCTAAATCCGGAAAATATTTTTGGATTTTAAGAAAGTTCTGGACATAATGCTTTACTGCTACAAGTTCTACTATTTAACCTATAGTTGGGAAGAAGAGGATGGTGCGCTAGTAAATTTAATGTAGCCGAATAGAATTGGGACTCGATTCTCTGATTTTCAATTCCGAGCCGATATCCATTATAGCAACCACACATCCGATCATAAAGTGGCTGGTATTCCCAAGCTGTCACCTATTTAAGTAGAATAGGGTAATAGATAGACGAGAAAAGATCGAAAGAGATACATACAAACGAGCTGAGATAGATAGATAGATAGATAGATAGATAGATTATAAACAAACAGATAGATAGACAGACAGACAGACAGATAGATAGATAGATAGATAGATAGATAGATAGATAGATAGATAGATAATGCAATAATTTCAATGATTTTGAATAACTTTAACTTGTCGCATCAAGACTTTCCAAGAATTTGAAGGACGAATACAAGACGTTATGTCTTTTCTACCACAAGAGTTCCTGATTAACGCAATTCCTGGCTTGCTCGAGAAGCTGGTATCGTAATCTTTGGGGTCATTTCGAAATTACAAGAAAACACTTTCTTCACATATCCATTTCTTGTAAAAATTATAGTTAATAAATAAATGATAAGTATTTTAAACTGAGAAGTTACTTTTCAATCATCCTATATATATATATATATATATATATATATATATATATATATATACGTTCTCACACCCAGTTGAGGACTATGGAGGAACGGTAAGTTTGAAAAAAAAAACAGTAGCTACGTGTCGTTCATTTAGTAATGAATTTGAACACTCTCGGCAACTGGCGTATATAACATTGTATATAACTTGCTAAATTCCGCCTTCCTCTACCTAGCTCAAAGGTAGAATCGCCGACTGATGTCAATTCGATCGGGTTTCAATCCTGACTAGAAGCAATCTGATGTCTAACCGTGAACAGATATGTCTGCGCATGATTATATATATATATATATATATATATATATATATATATATATATAGTAATAAACTTAATCACAGGAAGTCAACACTAATAATAACAGACTAAATATCCGAAAATAATGCTAACAGTAATATAAACCGTCTTGTAACCCGGCGAGGACCCCCTCGTGAGTTAAATAAATGGGGAGAAAACAAACAGCATACAAGAACAATACATCTAGTGCTCGTTTGAAAGAAAAAAATCTAAGACGAAACCTTAACAGCAAAGTGCTCGATATGAAAGTACGAAAGTAGAGCAGAATACAATGCAAAAATCTAGAATTGAGCCACCACCTACCGCGGTTTCACACGAACGGCTCCTGTGAAACTGCGGTAGGTGGTGGCTCAATTCTCGATTTTTGTATTATATATATATATATATATATATATATATATATATATATATATATATATATATAATGTAAATTCCTCGTTCATAGCGTTGATAAATAAATAACTGTTAATTTCAATAAGAATATTAAAAAAACAGTTTATAACGGGGATTTTTAAAGCGAAAATCAATTGAGAATAGATACGCATATAGCACAATACAGTATAAGGAATTCAATCACACATGCTTAAAATACTTAACAATAGATATTACACACAAAAAAAATAAGAGGAAGTGATATACATATCCAATACAACACCCAGACAGAATTAATCACACACATTATTGGAAGAATATATACATATATACATACACAAAAGAGAGTGGGAGCGAAGGTAAAGATTAAAGAGAAAGACAAAAAACCACAAAGTCACAAATTTTTGCTAATACATTTTTTTTTGTGAGGGAAATAAGAAAATTATTTAAAAAGAAATTTTTCAAAAGCTTTAATTACAAAATTTTTAATTACAATTCATTTTCCAATTTGGGCCGTAGAAAAATAAAAGTAAAATTTAAATTCACTCAGTCTATTCTGAAGACAGTTTTTGACAACGGAAGTGAACGTTATATCATTTGAACCAGACATAAAAATGATAGACTTATACAATATTAACCCAGACACAATTTTCACAAAAAATAAAGAGGAGAGAAAGAAAGACAGAAATAAATAAATTTAAAGAAAAATTAAGGTTAGATTTTATATTTACATTCACAAATATTTGTTGACAGAAAAATTTAAAAAATAAAAATTAAAAAAAAAGGAATATTTTAAAAACATTTCTCCGTTTTTGAAAATCTTTTTCAAATGTTTTTTTTACTAAAAAACCCTTTTATAAAAAAAAACGAAGTTTATATTGTAAAGAAAATTAAGTACAATACACCAGATAATAAATTTATTTTTCTACGGCTCAAACAGGAAAATAACCTTTTTGCAAAAAATTTTTTTAATAAAATTTTCTTGTTTTCCAAAAATATTTTTGTGTTAGCTAAAATTTGTGATTGCATGGGTTTTTGTCCCCTTTCTCTTTACTCTTTTCCTTCTCTTCCTCTTTTTGTGTATGTATATATTCCTTCCTAAATAATGTGTGTGGTTAATTCTATCTGGGTGTTGTTTAGAGCATGTGTATATCATCCTCTTTTTTGCGTGTGTAAAATTTATTGTTAATTGTTTATGCATATGTGATTTAATTTCTTATCCTGTATTGTGTTATATGTATGATTTGATGTATCTATTCTCAGTTTTTTCCGGTTTTTAATCCCTCTGTTATAAACCCTTTTTTTTATTATTCATAGGAAAATTGATATTAATTTATTCACCAACGATCTGGACGATGTAGTTGCAATCGTTTTTACTTTTCTGAAATAAATTCTAGATTTTCAGCTGTTTAAATATGCGTTGAGTTTTTCTCTCGGTATATTTTCTATGGATAATATCCATTGAGATATCTTTATTTATCTAAATGATATTTTATATTAATTAGGTAAATTCAAACAGAGAAATATGGATAATTTACTTCTCGCACTTCCCGCCTGTGGAACTCGCTCCCATATTCTTGATTTCCTGACGGCTACAACCTCGAGAAATTTAAATGCAAAGTCAATACTCATCTACTAACCACTGGACTCTAGCTCTCTCCCCTCCCCTGTATAACCTTCCCTTTCTCTCCACCTATGTATCTGTCATCGCACCTGCTTTCTCAGCTTTCTATTGTTCCTTTCTAACTAGTTTGTACTCCTCACTCTTTTCTAATTAATCTTTTTACATTTATGTAACCCCTGCACATCAGTTGTGTTTCCGCCTTGCTCGGGGTGAAATGATTAAATATATATATATACAATACAAGAAATATAGAAGTGAGCCACCACCTACCGCGGTTTCACACAACGGTTCTTCAGCGTAATAAGCCTCTTACCCTGAATAACCGTTGTGTGAAACCGCGGTAGGTGGTGGCTCACTTCTCGATTTCTTGTATTGTATTCTCGCTCTACTTTTGTACTTTCGTATCGAGCACTTTATAGTTAAGGTTTCGTCTTGGTCTTTTTTTTCTTTCCAACGGGCAATAGACGTATTATTCTTGTGCGCTGTTTGTTTCCTTTTTTTTTTTCTTCTCCCCCATTATTTAACCCACGAGGTAGTTCTCGCCGGGTTACAAGACGGTTTAAATTACTGTTAAGTTAACATTATTTTCGGATGTTTAGTCTGTTATTATTAGTGTTGCCTTACTGTGATAATGTTCATTACATATATATATATATATATATATAGGGTGTCCCAGAATTAGCTATATATTTCATTGAAATAAGACAATTCTTTTAAAAACTCACTTTTTTATTTCTGTTTATCATGTTTAAGATATGTTAGAAGTGTATAAATCTCTAATTTTGCTTGCAATTATATAACTTTTTCCTAAGTTAATTTTGATTACTTTTCAGATCCCGATTAATAATGAATACATAAGAACAGATCTTTGTTGACCGCATCCTTGGATTTCATTGCATGGGTTTTCATAAATACAGAAGATTTATCACTAAGAGTCCAGTAGTTTAGCTGAGCTTGTGGTGATACCAACCGAGCAGAGGCGAGACCGGAAGTTTGCTCTATAACAACCAGAAAGCGAATGAATAAAAATCATCTCCGTGCAGGTCGGTTCGCGCAGATGATCCAGTTGAAAAATAAAAATTAATCAAATATCAAAGTTCCATTTCGCGAGCCTACGCGAATTTTATTTACCAGCCAATGGGAAACCTGGAATCAAATACAAGCGTGAAATTCAAAACGAGCTTTTGATCCAAAAAGCGGATATAAAAAGCGGAGACAAAAAGCATTGTTAGACAGAACGACAGAAGGACCGATAGAATAGAATTACCAGTGTCTCCCCTTGACTTAAATCAAGCGGCTACCACGTTCGCCTCCCTTATCTCTTTCCTTCCTCCCTGTCTCAAAAGTACTTACGGACATCAGGAGTGACCTCTTCA
This sequence comes from Ascarosepion bandense, assembly GCA_037127315.1. Lineage (NCBI taxonomy): Eukaryota > Metazoa > Mollusca > Cephalopoda > Sepiida > Sepiidae > Ascarosepion > Ascarosepion bandense. Next base: position 610,213 of record JBBBDQ010002480.1, on the reverse strand, counting down.
AAGACATTCCACACAAACCATCTTACTGACTTACTGACCTTAGAAGTGGCAACTTCAAAATGAACATTCCTCACATACTTCCGCTCCCACATTCTTAAGCCTTTTATCTCTTTCAGCATTATTATTTTACATGAACATTCTAACCTCCGTTGGACTTGTATTCAAGTATTACTTTAATTGTAAAACATTAATGGACATGTGTATATATAAATGTTATTTTATACTCAAATTGCCTTTCTTGATTTTATAATCATTTTAAGACTTATAGTGGGCTATCTTCCACAAGGTCAAATTCCGTTAACCTGCAACAATATACAATTACCCTTCACTATAACGGAATCCTACTACAACTAGAAAAAGAATAAATAAGATAAGATTCCCGCTATAGGCTTAAAGAACATTCATTAAGGAGATAAATCTTGAAATGTTTAAAAATGTGTTTCGAAACACTAAAGATAGATTCAAAGTTTGCAGGGATTATAGACGGAGCCCATGAAAATTTTCGATAAAGTTTGGATGTAAAATTTATATATATATAGATATATATTATATATATCTACTAGCATGATAGCCCGGCGTTGCCCGTGCAAATTCAGAACATTTTAGTAGTAGGAGAAGCATTAAAAATCTATTTTCTTTTGTTTTGCGTAAACGTGATTTGATGTTTTGTGTGACATTGTAAATAACATTGCGTTTGATTTTGTTTCAAAATTACGGGGGAAAATATTTACATTTTTTGTTGACTAAATGAATTTAACAAAAAAATAAAAATCATTTATTTTCTTTTACTGAAATTAGTAATATTAAAACTATTTTGCTCTCAGTTCAGAATTTTTCGAAGAATATTTAAAAATGCAGACATTTAATTTTAGGAAAATTTGCATTAATGCCACACGAATTTACAGACAGCATGAAATATTTAGCGAAAAAAAAGCTTTAATTTTTTTTAATGTTATTTTTTGAAGTATGATATATTAAATCTGAAAAAAAAAAAGACTTAAATAGTTAAATTAAACACTGGCACTTTATTTTTACATATTTAGTTTTTGTTTGAAAAAAAAACTTTTAAAAAAAATATTTCTTTTGTTTCAAAATTACGCGGAAAAATATTCACATTTTTTGTTGACCAAATGAATTTTTAAAACGTCAGAATAACAATTAAATATAAAGGCTCATTTTTAGTCGCATTTGACACGTGTGATTTGATTTCTGTGACGTAATCTAGCAACCATCTTAGATCTTTTACGGAGCAAATGTAAACAATCTGCACCATTGGCCAAAAAGTGCGAAAGGGAAAATTGCTGAACTTAAACTCAAAAGTATGTGTCGACCTGGCTTCCCTGTAGATATGTGTTCCTAGAAAGTTTGAATGGCGTAGCTTAAAAAATGTAGGCGTGCATAGGGAACAGTCACACACAGACTCACAGATTACCTTTTGTATAAATAGATAAAATGGGATGTCAGTATTATTTTCATTTTCGCGTAATTTAGACGAAAATTTATCTATCGCATCTTCTATATAAGTCTCAGTATTAAAGCTATTTGTTTGAAATGTCTTCAAGGTATTTGTAATTTTTTGTTTTATTTTGCTTTTATTTAAGTTTACGAAGATATAAGTGAATTCCTTTTCAAATTTACAAAGATAACATGAGGTTGTGATAATACCGGGGACCGGATGTTTGCCCTCAATGGTTCCGAAAGTAAATGACAAAAACTGGTCTTTGCGCATCCGGATCCACGCAGAAGTTCCGGAGATAAACCAAAAATAAATAAATATCAAATTCCTTTTACGGACCCTTTTCGCGAGCCGACGTGAATTTTGTTTATCGTCCAATGAGAAGCCCAGAATTAAATCCGGGCTTTGAATACCACAATGATTTGTTCGGAGCCGCGAAGACGAAATAAAAGACCGACACAGGAAGCATCGCCAGTTGAGAAAATACGAGCATAATTAGGACGTCCCTTGACCACGTCAAGCGATCGCATCATGTTTGCCTCTTCTCTCTCTCATCTTCTTCTTCACTGTTCACTGAGCCACTTACCCGAATGAACTGAGCGGAGACTTCAAAGACACTCCTAACAAACAAACGCACACACATACATACGCACAAATTCTTTTTGGCATTTACTGCTATGAACATTTTTAACGACATTTGTATCAACCAAAAGACATTACTTTAATTTGTAAAAAAAAACCTTAATTGTTATATATATATATATATATATATATATATATATATATATATATATATATATAAATGTTCTTTCTATACGCAATTTGATTTTCTTGTTTTATATCCCCCTTATTGTAGGCTATCTCCTAACAAGTCCAAATTCAATTAATATATTTCAGCACACAAATACACTTCACGATAACGGATAATCCGCTATAAGGTCATTTTTAGCTTATCGAGGTAATTTTCCCTTCCAGTAAATTCATGGAATATTTTGACGTCCATAAACATTAATATTAAACATATCAAACTTCATACTATACACTATATCCGCTGGCAGTACATGGAAACCTTTGTTATGTTGACATGATGAGGAGGTGCTGAAAAGCTTTAAATCAACCCACTCTATCCAAATCTGTTCAAATGACCAAAGATCAGATTTTTGAGCTCTCAAATGTTTAAACATTCACGTTTTAAGGATTTGATTTGTTTATTTTGATCCTAGAATGTCACCAATCCTTCCGGTAGAAAGGCTGCTAAATTCAAAACATTAGGGATTTTGAGGAGTGTAGAACCGCCTCTTAACTGCTGATGTTCCACACTAACCCGGTATGGGAGCATCTGTTAGATGGTCCCAGATAAGAATAAATAATGACCCCCCCCCACCAACAAACAAAACACAATTAAAGTATTAATTTATTTTATAATCATATCGCCCAATGCAAGACATTTTGTTGTCACTGTTTTGCAGGGGGTTACAGAGGAGGAAAATTATGAGAATGAGTGATAGATTATGGGGGGTGTCAGGAAGTGGGTAAGAGAAGGATGAAAATATTTGATGAGAGTGGAGTGGACAGAGAAAGGAGCATGTGAGAGAGGATGTAGGTTAGTGAGATAGAAGATGACTATTGACTTTACATTTAAATTCTTGGAGATTGTAACTGTCAGGAAAGCAAGTATGCGGAAGGGAATTCCACAGGCGGGAAGTGCGAGAAAAGAAGCTATTGAAGTAGAATTTGCGTTTACATTTTATTAAATGACCAACAATACTTTTTTAACAAAATAAACCAGCAACACATGTTATATATAATTGAAGGCTTTCAATTACGTTCAAATTATTTAGTTTCGGCTTTAAATAACCCACAAAGGTTGATATTTTACTAAGCAAAATCAACTGAACAAACAAACAACAGAAATTCCAAAATATTATTCCAGCAAAACAACATAAAACTCGCATATCTCCACAAACATCTACAGTAGCGAGCATAAAGATCAGAACGATGATCAAAAACATTATAATCTATTTTTTCGAATATAATACAATTATTCTTATAACTTTATCAAAATAAGTTTATTGAACTTTATACTTTGGAAATTTCTTTTTATATCCTTTTTTGCCTTTATAAAATGTTCTTTGAAGCTTAAACATAAAAGTTATTTCATATTTAAACTTTTTCTTAACATCGTTCTGATCTTTATGCTCGCTACTGTATATGGACAAAAGCTGAGTATCATCAACCATGTATTTAACTGTGAAAGCAGAATAATATATATAATATTTTTATTACTTGAAAGCTCTTAAAAAATTAAATTTCGGCCTGAAATGACCCATAATGAGTTGATATGCCATTAAGCAAATTAATCAATGAAAGTCAACTATTCTAGACCTGTTACTTACGACTGTTTTCCAAATCGAAATATTGAGATCAGAATTACCAACTAATTTCGCGACATTTTCGCAAGGAATATTCAGGACAAAAGGTATTTATATCATTTACAGACCGACTGTTGTCAGTTTCTAGTCTATCAGGTTAATCTTTGACGAATTCTAAACCTGATATTTGCAGTGGGGTATCTTAGGCTACATAGTCTGATAGAGCCTAACCCTCTCTAGGCGTGTTATGAATTCAGAGTTTATTTTTTCTCCTAGAGCGGCTGCCATCCAAGGCTATAGAACCCAGTCAGTCCTGCTACTTACTTATAAGAAGAGATGGATTCATATCTTGCCAAACATTGCACGTAAGTAAAAATGCAATGAATTCGATTGAAATTCGAACTCCGCTCTGCCGGTTCTTCAGCCCGAGCCGCTATACATCACTCCACCGTGCCTACTTTTATGTGACTACTACTTCTACTACTAATCTAAACTTATTTATAAATGGAACTTTGTATCTGTGTGTGTGTGTGTGTGTGTGTGTGTGTGTGTGTGTGTCCGTTACCTATAGACTCCGAAACAGCTGAACCGATTTTCTTGAAAATTTTCACAGTTGTACTATAAGCGTCTGCGAGTGTTCTTAGCTAGGTTTTGTGTCGAGGTACTCCCGATAAATATCGAAAATCGATAATAGAAAAAATCGGGTTATAGAAGGAGTGGTCCGATTTTAATCAAATTTGATGCACTCATAGTCAAAGACATAAAAAACGATATTCAGAGGTTTCAAGGTTGCAGTTCTTACATTAGTGCAGAAAATTGATTATATATATATATATATAAAAGGCAAGATGTTTGTGTGTGTGTCTGTTTATCTGTCTGCATGTCCTTTATACAAATCCACAATTTTTATCTGATTCTCACCAAACTTCACACAAATATTCTTTAGGCTGAGTCTGAACTCAGGACCATGGATTAGTTTTAAAGCTTTCATTACACCCGAGCAACGCCTGGCTATACTGCTAGTATACAAAAGACAAGATGTTTGTGTGCGTGTCTGTTTGTCTGCTTGTATGTCTGTATTTTTTCAGCCCTTTTATTTTCGTTTTTGCTTCGGGTTTGGTTCTAAGTAGGTAAAATTGTAGTTCATAGTCTCAGCCATGATACCATTTACTCAGAGGACTTATCTAGCCTTCAAAATTCAGTTTACGACGAAAACAACGTATTTGATATCGATACCAGGAAGTCGAAATTTGACTTACATACATTCATTTTTCTTTCAGTCTATGGTTTCGATTTGACTGGAAACAACTATTGCATTTTAGTCTTTCGTGCCAACGTTCAAAGAGTCTGAGCTCCAGGACCATGGATTAGTTTTAACGCATTCATTACACCCGAGCAACGCCAGGCTTTATTGCTAGTAGTAATAATAATAATATTAATAATAATAAATGCTCTGAAGCTACACCACATATGACTCTAGTTTGAATTTGAGTTTTGTTTAACCTCTGTGGCTTATTTAATTCCAAAAATATAGTGTTTTGATGTATTTTTTAATGTTCAATTATATTGTGAAAGTTGATTTAGTCAGATTTTGATGAAAAATTTATTTATTTATTTATTATTTTAGAAAACTGAAAATGTCTCCTAGTTTTGTATTCAAAGATGTATTGCCGGTAATAATTTACTTATCCTTCAAAAATGTATATTTTTCTATAAAAATCGATTTTTTTACTTTCATAATGTATTCACCCCAGTTTGGGGGCCGGTTAAATATTGGCCCATAGCTGGAACCCTTACAGGTGCTACCACCACGGGTCAGGGTGGATCTGAGAACAACAGCAATTAAGAGGTTGTTCCATGCTCCTCGAAACCTCGCAATCAGAGGCCTTACTACTGGATGCAGTTTACCGTCATACCCAGGACCGGTCACCTGATTGAAAGTGGTCTCCCTCAAGCTATGGGTTGAATTAAGGGAAATTGAGTTCTATAGCCTTGGTTGTCAACCAGTCAACGACAGAAAGAAATGGCAAACTATAGCTAGAAGGAGACATGATCACTCAAGCGTGAATCAAGAATTGCACGTAACTGACTGACAGACAGTAAATAACCTATCATTACGCAACCTAGTTATACGGAGGAAGCTGGTCGGTTGTTCAGCTGCACAGCTATAATACCACCACACCTAGTCATGGAGATGGTTGGTTGGTTCATTTAACCAACATATCAACCTTCATTAGGTCATTTAATGCTGAAAATGTTGTTTATATAAGTTTTTGTGTCTAATACATTTTTCTTTTCGAGTATCAAGATCCATTGGGATTTTTGTTTTTCTAAGCGCAGGGTTCCCAAGTCCTAATCTTGTTATTTAACCCATAACTGGAAGGAAGAGACGGATTAATACCTTTCCCAAGGGTACCAGTGCTTAAGTGAATGCAGGGTATTCAACTGGAATTCGAACTCGGCTCACCGATTTCTCTTTCTGAGCCGATATCCACTGCACCACAACGCACATCCGTCACTATACGCTTACAGCACCTGGTATTCCCAAGCGGTCACCCATCTAAGTACTGACTAGGCTCAACGTTGCTTAACTTCGGTGATCGAGCGAGAACCGGTGTATTCAACGTGATAGGCCGTAAGCCTATGGAGATAGTGATGATGATGAAGAACAAGCCTGAGATCATCAGAAGCTGTTGTCAGATTTTTACTAGACAAGCCACTGTTACTATCGTTGTAGTACATATAGTGCCCCTATCATCTTAGTAAATTACTGGACTCGTGATGTGATGAGCGATATTATATAAAAATCAATCGACGAAAGTATTGCCTATTTGATCAATAAATGTAGTACTGTTATATAAATAGCGACTAATCTACCTAATAATAAATAGATGGTACATCAGGGACTGGAAAATATAACAACAGAAATAACATTACTTAGAGCTAGACAATGTGAGAAGTTGTGGAGAACCATTCTCTTTTCATTTAGAATTATCCACTTGGCAATAAATACTAAAAATAGTATGAAATACATCATTTCTTTTAAAAAACTGGGGTGGCCTAATAATTATGGCCGGTAGTGTAGTTCTTGCTACGGTGATTTCTTTTCTAGGGTATATATATATATATACTTAGTAAAACTAAAGGGTGCGATGGGTAAATTGTCGCTCTTTGCCTGGTAAAATTTTGCAAAGTAATAATAACAAAAGAACCGTTCTAATTTCATTTAGATTTATCCACTTGGCAATAAATACTAAAAATAGTATGAAATACATCGTTAAAAAAAACTGGGATGTGACATATCATGTAAACATACGCCAGTAGCTAAAAGTGTTTTAATTCATTACTGAATGAACGATGCGTAGATGCTAGAGTAGCTACTGTTTTTTCAAAGTCTACCATTTTTCCAGAGTGTTCCATCAAGGTGTGAGAGCGTAAATAGTCATATATATATATATATATATATATATATATATATATATATATATATATATATATATTATGTTTTAGAACATGTACATAATTTCTTCTATATATGTCCTCTTCTCTACAATCATATGGCTGTTTCAGTGTTTGAACACAAACACTTCATCGGGAAAGAAGTGATACACGAAAAAGTGATTTGCCAAAACATACTAGTATCCCGCAAAAGTGATTTGATGAAAAATTAAATTTTAAATTTTAAAAATTCACTAATTTCTCCTGGTCAGCAAAAAAAAAAAAAAAGTGCAATCTCTCGCAGGTGGATTTTTTTTTCTTGATTTGGAATTTTGACCTGAATCATTTATTTCGTTCACTGAGGTAGATTGTTCTCGTTCCATGATTCATGCCGCTTCCAGATCTCTCAGTTATCGCCATTTAACCCAACTATCTTAGTTTCCTTTGTTTTCCCCATTGCTGTATCCAGGTATTGAACTCACAACTCTTTGGGTCAAGTCACTGGATCAAACCAACGCTTTCAGCCACTCGGGCAAGAGTTAATGAGATAACCGAGAAGTTTGGAAGTGACATGTCTCATAAAATCAGGACAATCGATCCAAGCGAACGAAATAAAAGGAGCAGTTTAAAATTCCAATCACCTGAAGAACGTCGGAGCGTACAACGGCCGAAACGTCGCGATCAACGAAAATAGGGACACCAATCAAAACAGTGTAAACATCAATTAATTATAAGGACACTGAATGTCATAATACTTTATCAGTATCGATAGTAAGAGAATATATACTACCAACCATAATTATTAGACATCCCAGTTTTCTTCTTTTTAATGATGTATTTCATACTATGTTTAAGTATTTATTGCCGAGTGAATAATTGTAAATGAAAATAGAATGGTTCTTTTGTTAATATTGCACAATAACATGCGCCTCAAATGAATTTATAAATATTTAATAATTACTTATATTGCAGTTTCATCAATGAAAGAATGAAGAAAATTTAGGGTGATTCGTACGACTTCATCTTTGCTTCCTTGACTTGTAAAATTTTGCAAAGTAATAAAAACAAAACTGTGTGTAATTTAAAAAGTAGTTTAACCTAGGAAAGAAATCACTCTCACGGGGACAACTGGATACGCCCCCACTCTCAAAAAATGGAAGTAAAGCATATGCTACGTTGAAGTGTGTGATGCTCCACTTACTTGTTTTAAATTAAGAAATTAGGTTACCCTAGAAAAGAAATCACCGTAGCAAGAACTACACTACCGGCCATAGTTATTAGGCGACCCCAGTGTTTTAAAGAAATGATGTATTTCATACTATTTTTTAGTATTTATTGCTAAGTGAATAATTCTAAATGAAAATAGAATGGTTCTTTTATTAATATTGCACAATAACATGCGCCTCAAATGAATTCATAAATATTTAATAATTACCTATATTGCAGTTTCATCAATATATACATATAGTCATCCGCAGTCAGATCTATTTCGCAGCTCATCTGTACAGTTAGACTCCAATTGCTTTTAACCCAGGATCGAAACCCGACCGAATAGCCGTCAATTGGCGATTCTACCTCAGGGCTATGGGCGTTCCGTAGAAGTAGACATACGTTTTTTGTGTATACATTATCGTTATACACGCCTATATAAAGGGGAAATGTGGCTTCCCTATGTCTCTTCTACGAATACTTTCACGGCTTCTGCTCCGATGATCTTAGCTCACTGGTGCCCCTATATATAAATTTACTGGAGCCACAAGATTAGTAACTAGGTCCCACCCTTTTACTGTGAAACCAATTAATTATAAACGCAAATTCTACTCCAATAGCTTCTTTTCTCACACTTCCCACCTCTGGAATTTCCTTCCATTTTCTTGCTTCCCCAACAGCTACAAGCTTTAAGAATTTAAATGTAAAGAGTCATCCCCTATCTCACTAACCTGCATCCTCTCTCTCATGTTCCTTTCTCCGTCCACTCCACTCTCATCAGTATTCTCATCCTTCTCTTACCCACTTCCTGACACTCCCTATAACCTGTAACTCTTTCTCATAACTTTCTCTCATGCTCCTTTCTCCGTCCACTCCACTCTCATCAGTATTCTCATCCTTCTCTTACCCACTTCATGACACCCCCTATAACCTGTCACTCTTTCTCATAACTTTCCTCCTATGTAACCCCCTGCAAAACAATGGCAGTAAAATGCCTTGCTAGGGACGAAATGATTATGAAAAGAAAACTCATCAGTATTCTCATCCTTCTCTTTCCCACTTCCTGACACCCCCTATAATCTGTCACTCTTTCTCATAACTTTCCTCTTATGTAACCCCCTGCAAAACAGTGGCAATAAAATGCCTTGCTTGCGGCGATGTGATTATAAAAAAAAATTTAGTACACCATTTCAGAGTTGTCTTTCTCCTAGATTAGTTTCCAAACACAGTTAGAGCAGCACTGATATTTAACCTATAGCTGGAGAGGCTGATAGAAGAAATAGATTTATGCTATATACAAGGGTTATTTGCGCAAAAGCAGAATTCGACCTCATCTCACAGATCTTTCTTTCCACACCGTTAACCGGTACACTACCTTTCACATTCAAATGCGACTGTAATATTTACTAAATTGGTATGCGTTGTGTAGAAAAGAAAAGTGCTTTGTAGTGCAGTTGATATCGGCTCCTAACGAGAAATCGGTGAGCCGAGTTCGAATTCCAGTTGAATTTCTTGCTTTCACTTAGGCGCAAGTACCCTTAGAAAAGGTATTAATCTAGGTACTTCCAAAAAATCTAGGTACTTCCAAAATATCTAGGTACTTCCAAAAAATCGCTGAAAAAACAGCATAGTATGAAGGAAAATGGCCTCAAACAAAATAAAAACAAAGTTTTCTTGGCAAAATGTTTGTTATCATTAAGAGGATAGATCAAAGTATTTCTTAATTATGATTTAAGATTTTTTAATTGTACACTCCTGATCAAAAAATTAAGACCACTTAAAGATCTTTAAAAAGAAATTTTTTTTACGGATAGATTTTAAACTCCTCCCACTTAAGGTTACCAATACTACAATCTAAAAGGTTATGGAAACAAAAAGCTACATTCCAAACATTTTATTTAGAAATTTACATTTTTATAAAATGAGGCAATTTACACATGATCAAAATTATAAGACCAGGGGTATAAATTGTTAGATCGATGGTAATTCCAATGTTTTTAGTTCATTTAGAGATTAGCAATCACTGCGTAAAGGTGTTACCATGCCTAAAGAAAGCAAACTTACCGAAGTTGAGCGTTCTCGAATTCTAGAATTCCATAAGCAAGGTTTGTCACAGCGGGCGATCGCAGCTAAGGTAAATCGGAGTAAAACTGTGATTTGCAACTTTCTAAAGAACAGTGAGAATTCTGGAAAAGCAAAATCCTCTGGTAGGCCCCCAACAATTTCTCCTGCATTGAGTAAGAGAATAAGACGGGTTGTTATGAAAGAGGCGGTACTTTCTTCTAGTCAAATTAAGGCAGTCACAGATGCTGATTGCAGTCCCGTAACCATCAGACGGCACTTATGACAAAAAGGCATGGTAAATAAAAAGCATAAACAAATTCCTCAGCTGCTTCCACATCACAAGGTGGACTACTTAAAGTTTGGTTGTGAATACCAAACATGGGACGTTGAGAAGTGGAAGAAAGTCCTGTTTTCTGATGAGAAAAAATTCAATCTAGATGGTCCTGATGGCTTCCAATGATATTGGTATAACAAAAACATGTCTCCTGAAATTTTCTCCACACGTCATAGTGGTGGAGGGTCCCTAATGGTATGGGGTGCCTTTTCTTACAGAGGGACGATAGAGCTCCAGGTGGTGCAGGGTTGTCAAACAGTGGCTCGTTATGTTAGCATGCTACAAAAAGCATCTTTGATGATGGAGGGCCATTGTTTGTGTGGGGATGGATGGTTATTCCAACAGGATAATGCTGCAATCCACGCTGCAAGACAGACCTTGACCTTTCTACAAGAAAATGGGGTCTATCTCTTGGGACATCCTGCATGCTCACCGGACTTGAACCCAATTGAAGATGTTAGGGGATGGATGACAAGAGATGTTTATCAAAATGGCAAACAATATTCAACAAAAAATGAACTTCGTGAAGCCATCTTCAGAAGCTGGAGCAATATCCCCCGCACCTTAATGGAAACGCTTATTTCTAGCATGCCCGACAGAATTTATGAAGTCATCAAAAGCAGTGGAGGTAGACTTCATTATTAAATTTGGTTGTTGAATGTTTTCATACACTTTTTGTACAATTTCGTAGAATTTTTGTCTCTGGTCTTATAATTTTGATCATGTGCAAATCACCTCATTTTATAAAAATGTAAATTTCTAAATAAAATGTTTGGAATGTAGCTTTTTGTTTCCATAACCTTTTAGATTGTCGTATTGGTAACCTTAAGTGGTAGGAGTTTAAAATCTATTTGTAAACAAAAATTTCTCTTTAAAGATTTTTAAGTGGTCTTAAATTTTTGATCGGGAGTGTATCTAACAGCTTCATTTTGTGGTAGACAATCTTTTTCTTCTTTCGTCAGTGCGAGACCTAAATTGACGCAAAGTTTATTACGTCCAAACGTAACATTACGCAAGGCGTTTTTTTTTTTTTTTTTTTTTTTTACTGTGAAAGCTACATTAATTTGGATATTCTTGCAAAAATCAAATAATGGTCGGATTTGGATTAAAATTTCAGGACTTATTCATAATTGAATGAAATCAGTTTTGAAATAATTAATTTTAGAAAGTTTTGCTAAAAATATTTTTTACCTATGTTACCCCCACCAATTAATCTCCAAAAAAGTCGAAAAATTCGACTAAAGCTAATTTTAATTAAATTCACGCGTCATTGGGGAATGCTAATCAACTGTCTTTTTTTCTTTGACAGCGGCCCTTTTTAGAAAATCCTTCTTCGAATTGAGGAAACAAAAATGCAATAAAACTATGTCATTTTTTATTTGGATAAACTTTTAATTATGTTTATAAAAACACAATAAATTAATGATATCATAGTCTGAATAGAAAAAACTTTTTTCCATGAATAATTAATTTTTACCAGAATTGTTTTAATTTTTATTATTTTTTATTATTTTTTAATTATTTTTTATTATAGTAATTTATAAAGTTTCAAAAATCTTTTAAGACTTCCTCCTCCTAGTTCCACGTAATTTTGTGAAATGAATGTGTGGTGACTTATTTACTAATCGAAAAATCTATAAGCTTAATGTGGAATTTATTTTTTAATAAATAAAACATTTTAATTCTGTGCATGCTGATTGCTCGTAGTTTCTTGTTAGAGATGGTCGTAGATGATATATATCATTAAAATGTCACGTGTTTCAAAGGCTGCGTTCCATGTATGAAAAAAAAACTATATAAATATTTTCGGCAGGGTACAATTCTTTAATCTCGCTTCAGTATTTCCTATGCCGTCGTTTCAACATTTGCTTTGCAATTGGAGTAGATAGACTAAACTATCGCCCGGTTCACACTCCACCCACGTCTATTGAACAGGTGTAGAGGCTCATCCCTTGTTCCCTGTTTAGGATGTGGTTTCCGGCTTTCTTTTTTCCAATCTTTTCACTTTTCTTCTTTTTTTTTTTCAATTGGAGTAGATAGACTAAACTATCGCCCGGTTCACATTCCACCCACGTCTATTGAACAGGTGTAGAGGCTCATCCCTTGTTCCCTGTTTAGAATGCGGTTTCCGGCTTTCTCTCTTCTAATCTTTTCACACTTACGTAGCCCCCTGCACATCAGTGGAGTTACCGCCTTGCTCGGGGTGATAAGAAGGATACCGTAATTAAGAAACGCTTTTATAGTACATTTCAGGCAGTATGTAATTCTTGTTTCAAGTCAACTTAAGGTAAGTTTAAATTCCGTAATTTAAATAAAATAACGTTTCAGTGAGGTGAATTTTATTTTTGTAAGATTTTTAAAACCAAAATAGGCTTCTGTTTACAATCGATGAAAAATGGCGGAAAAATTAAAAAAAAACTAGATTTCAATCAATATAATTTCGGTCTGAAATACACCAGGGTATTTTGCATACTGGAATTAGTAAATTTAATGTCTTGGCTTTCTATTTAACCAAAAATTTAAGCTTCAAGAAAACTTTTCTATTTTTAAAAATTCAATTTAAATTTAGGTATCGAAAATGAGTGGAGTTACTCCGTTTCTTATTTCTCCAGTTATGGGCCAAATAACAAGACAGATTGGGTTCTAATGCCTTGGTTGGTAACCAGTCTATCGCAGAAATTAATGGCAACCTATTGCGGGAAAATATTCTGCTCAGTCAGTCATGTCTCTTCGGGACACGACCGCCTAATCGTGTGTCACGTATGAGACTTAACTGACTGTGTAGAAAGACGGCTAATCTCCGTGACGCTAAATTGCTGAACATAAGATCTTCCTTTGACTATGAGAGGAAAGCTCTTAGGAAACGAGTAACAAAGTGTGTCGCACCAATTACCGCGTCAATTACGGAATTCACTATTATTGGATTATTAAGCTTCACTTATTTTTGTTCCTACTGTTTTCTTTACAATATTATTAACCAGAAACTACAAGCATTATAACAGTGTGTGGGGAAGGAGTATGTATTCTTGGTTGATCCAGCTATTGGCTACTTTAAAATTAAATATTGTCCACATCTTTATCGACGCACATGTAACAGCGAATTGCTTAAAGATTATAAAAATTAGAATTCGGTGAGAAAGTGAAAGCTATTCAGAAAACAGCATTATCAACATCAGGCAGAATACTGGGGATAGTATTGAGGAGATTGTTACTTGATCGTCAGTATACGCCATCACGAATCACTTAGGAAGGGAATTATAACAGTAATAAGAAAAATATGTGCTTGGCGAATTCGAAGTTGCGTACTAGAGATAGCAATAATAATAATAATAATAATAATAATAATAATAATAATAATAATAAATGAAACCATTTCTGACCTTAGGTCTCTGGTTGGGACCCGGAAGCAAATGTGTATACAACAGAAATCAAAGGAAATAATAATAATAATAATCATAATAATAATAAAGGAAACCATTTCTGACCTGAGGTCTCTGGTTGGGACCCGGAAGCAAATGTGTATACAACAGAAATCAAAGGAAATAATAATAATAATAATAATAATAATAATAATAATAATAATAAATGAAGCCATTTCTAATCTTAGGTCTCTGGTTGGGACCCGGAAGGAAATGTGTATACAACAGAAATCAAAGGAAATAATAATAATAATAAATGAAGCCATTTCTGATCTTAGGTCTCTGGTTGGGACCCGGAACAAAATGTGTATACAAACGAAATCAAAGGAAATAATAATAATAATAATAATAATAATAATAATAAATGAAGCCATTTCTAATCTTAGGTCTCTGGTTGGGACCCGGAAGGAAATGTGTATACAACAGAAATCAAAGGAAATAATAATAATAATAATCATAATAATAATAAATGAAACCATTTCTGACCTGAGGTCTCTGGTTGGGACCCGGAAGGAAATGTGTATACAACAGAAATCAAAGGAAATAATAATAATATTAATAATAATAATCAAGGTGATTCTTTATCTCCCTTACTATTCTGCATATCATTAAAAGCACTAACCAGTCAACTTAATAAGACAGAATGTGGTTATAAAATAGGCCAAAAGAAAATAAGCCATCTATTTTACATGGATGACTTGAAGTTATATGCTAAGAATGATAATGAGCTGGAAGGTCTTCTGCAAACTGTAAAATACTTCAGCAAAGACATTGGAATGAAATTTAATTTGAATAAATGTGCTAAAGCTACAGTTTTACGTGGATCAATACAAGAAACATCCTCAATTAGCCTAGACCCTGCTGTAACAATAAAAGAATTGAAACCAGAAGAAGCTTATAAATACCTAGGTGTAAATGAGAGCGAAAACATTCACCATAAAAAAATGAAAGAAATAGTGCGTAAAGAGTACTATAGAAGGCTACGAATGATATTAAAAACTGAATTAAATTCACAGAACGGAGTTATGGCCATTAATAGCCTTGCAATCCCAGTTGTCCAATATAGCTTTAACATCTTAAACTGGACTCTAAACGACATCAGGCGAATGGATGCTAAAACAAGAAAGCTTCTTTCTAAGCATAAGATGCATCATCCAAAGGCTGATGTAGACCGTCTATACATACCCCGTAAAGAAGGTGGAAGATGTCTTATTCAGCTGGAATTGTCATACAAGACAACAAGCTTACTAACATACATAGAAACAACAAAGGATTGGATGATACAATTAGTAAGGCAACATGAAGAAAGAAAGAAAAAATATTGAATAATAAAAGAAGGCAGTAAATTCAAACAAGATTTACAGTTAGTAGATTCTGTAGAAAAGCAGAACGGAAGCCAAGAGCCGGCTATTGCGGCAAAGAATATGAAAATGAAAGCCAAAGATAAAGCTCTTGAACAGATGAAACAGCGCTGGCAAGACAAACCTCTGCATGGCCAATATCCAGTACGTGCCAATAAATCCAATGTTGACAAAGTTAATACTCATCGATGGTTACGTGCATCTGGATTAAAGTCTGAAACTGAAGGCTTTATTCTTGCAGCACAAGACCAAAGTCTTTTCACTAGAAACTTTCAGGCAAATATTATGCATAATAATATGGCTCCAAAATGCAGGTTTTGTGATAAACACCAAGAAACAATAGACCACCTAATCTCAGGCTGTTCTGTGCTTGCCCCAAATGAACATAAAAATCGCCACGATAGAGTTGGGCAATATTTACATTGGGCAATATGCAAACATTATGGAAAATCTGTAGGCAAACACTGGTATGAACATCACCCAGCACCGGTTACAGAAATAGAAGATGTAACCATTCTATGGGATTACACCATCTACACAGACAGAAAAATTGAAGCAAACAGGCCAGACATTATTGTTAAAAACCAGAAGGAGAAAACTTGTCTATTAATTGATATGGCTTGTCCAGCGGATTGTAACATAGCAATCAAGGAATTTGAAAAACTGTCAAAATATAAAGACCTGGAAATTGAAATAGAAAAAATGTGGAAATTGAAAACAAGAGTTGTGCCAGTGATAGTAGGTGCACTTGGAATGATAAAAAAATGGAAGAAATCAAAAGACATTGAAACCCCAGCTTAAGAGATATACAAAAAATTGTCTTATTAAGTACAGCCCACACACTAAGGAAAACTTTATCTATGTAATGCTGGAGATGATAGGGAAGATAGAAAAACATGAAATGGAGCCATAACAACATGCCACGACCTGCCTTAGGTCTCCCCGCAGACTTGGTTGGTAGTGATACCAAACCAGAAATCGAAATATGATGAAAAATGACATAATAATAATAATAATAATAATAATAAATGAAGCCATTTCTGATCTTAGGTCTCTGGTTGGGACCCGGAAGGAAATGTGTATACAAGAGAAATCAAAGGAAGTAATAATAATAATAATAATAATAATAATAACAACAACATATAAACTATTGACATCTATTTTAACAAAACAGACATATTTATTCTTAGAAAGAAATGATATGATACCGCTTGAACAAAAAGTGTGCAAACGTGGCTGTTATGGATGTAAAGACCAATTGCTAATTAACAAAATGATCCTGGAAAACTGCTACAGTACAATGAAAAATCTTAGTATTGCCTGGATAGATTATCGAAAGGCATTCGATAGTGTGCCACATTCCTGGATTTTAAAGACTTTAAATATATACAAGATATCGCCCGTCATCATCGATTTCATCAAACAGTGCATGTCTATATGGAAAACAACCCTTTACCTCAATCATATAAATGGAACCTATAAGTCTGATGAAATAAACATCAAAAGAGGTATATTTCAAGGTGATTCTTTATCTCCCTTACTATTCTGCATAACATTATTAGCACTAACCAGTCAACTTAATAAGACAGAATGTGGTTATAAAATAGGCCGAAAGAAAATAAGCCATCTATTTTACATGGATGACTTAAAGTTATATGCTAAGAATAATAATGAGCTGGAAGGTCTTCTGCAAACTGTAAAATGCTTCAGCGAAGACATTGGAATGAAATTCAATTTGAATAAATGTGCTAAAGCTACAGTTTTACGTGGATCAATACAAGAAACATCCTCAATTAGCTTAGACCCTACTGTAACAATAAAAGAATTGAAACCAGAAGAAGCTTATAAATACCTAGGTGTAAATGAGAGCGAAAACATTCACCATAAAAAAATGAAAGAAATAGTGCGTAAAGAGTACTATAGAAGGCGACGAATGATATTAAAAACTGAATTGAATTCTCAGAACAGAATTATGGCCATTAATAGCCTTGCAATCCCAGTTGTCCAATATAGCTTTAACATCTTAAACTGGACTCTAAACGACATCAGGCGAATGGATGCTAAAACAAGAAAGCTTCTTTCTAAGCATAGGATGCATCACCCAAAGGCTGATGTAGACCGTCTATACATACCCCGTAAAGAAGGTGGAAGGGGTCTTATTCAGCTGGAATTGTCATACAAGACAACAACTATTGGCTTACTAACATACATAGAAACAACAAAGGATTGGATGATACAATTAGTAAGGCAACATGAAGAAAGAAAGAAAAAATATTCAATAATAAAAGAAGGCAGTAAATACAAACAAGAATTACAGTTAGTAGATTCTGTAGAAAAGCAAAACAGTAGCCAAGAACCAACTATTGCGGCAAAAAATATGAAAATGAAAGCCAAAGATAAAGCTCTTGAAAAGATGAAACAGCGCTGGCAAGACAAACCTCTGCATGGCCAATATCCAGTACGTGCCAATAAATCCAATGTTGACAAAGTTAATACTCATCGATGGTTACGTGCATCTGGATTAAAGTCTGAAACTGAAGGATTTATACTTGCAGCACAAGACCAAAGTCTTTTCACGAGAAACTTTCAGGCAAATATTATGCATAATAATATGGATCCAAAATGCAGGTTTTGTGATAAACACCAAGAAACAATAGACCACCTAATCTCAGGCTGTTCTGTGCTTGCCCCAAACGAATATAAAAATCGCCACGATAGAGTTGGGCAATATTTACATTGGGCAATGTGCAAACATTATGGAAAAGCTGTAAACAAACACTGGTATGAACATCATCCAGCACCGGTTACAGAAATAGAAGATGTAACCATTCTATGGGATTACACCATCTACACAGACAGAAAAATTGAAGCAAACGGGCCAGACATTATTGTTAAAAACCAGAAGGAGAAAACTTGTCTATTAATTGATATGGCTTGTCCAGCGGATTGTAACATAGCAATCAAGGAATTTGAAAAACTGTCAAAATATAAAGACCTGGAAATTGAAATAGAAAAAATGTGGAAATTGAAAACAAGAGTTGTGCCAGTGATAGTAGGTGCACTTGGAATGATAAAAAATGGAACAAAACAACACATTGAAAGAATCCCTGGAAACCCCAGCTTAAGAGATATACAAAAAATTGTATTATTAAGTACAGCCCACACACTAAGGAAAACGTTATCTATGTAATGCTGGGGATGATAGGGAGGATAGAAAAACATGAAATGGAGTCATAACATCACGCCACTACCTGCCTTAGGTCTTCCCCGCAGACTTGGTTGGTAGTGAGACCAATGCAGAAATCGAAATATGATGAAAAATGACATAATAATAACAATAATAATAAATGAAACCATTTCTGACCTTAGGTCTCTGGTTGGGACCCGGAAGGAAATGTGTATACAACAGAAATCAAAGGAAATAATAATAATAATAATAATAATAATAATAATAATAATAAATAAATGAAACCATTTCTGACCTTAGGTCTCTGGTTGGGACCCGGAAGAAAATGTGTATACAACAGAAATCAAAGGAAATAATAATAATAATAATAATAATAATAATAATAAATGAAGCCATTTCTGACCTTAGGTCTCTGGTTGGGACCCGGAAGGAAATGTGTATACAACAGAAATCAAAGGAAATAATAATAATAATAATAATAATAATAATAATAGAAGAAGAAGAAGAAGAAGAAGAAGAAGAAGAAGAAGAAGATGTTGTGCCTGTAGTGGGGATGTATTGGGTAAATAATCTGGCTTTTCGTTTGTCATTGAGTGTGATGTATACAAACAAAAGCAAGTGTCTTTGTGAAGTAAAGTCATAACATTGATTCATTTGATGTTGGTGCGCCTGCGCAGTAAAGCGTTGAGGCTTACATGTTACCGGAAGTCTTGAAAAAAGGGATTGCGAAAAAAAAAAATGATGGAAAGAGAAAAAGGTGCTACTTTTGATCTGCTGTTCAACTGGATCAAAGTCATTACATTTAGTTTTTGGTGAAGTTTGGGAGGGTCAAGGATTGGCATAATTTTTCAGGATTTTCTTACAAGTGGTTTCCCTTTTGCTCTCATCAGGATTATATTGTTGTTATTGTTGTTATTGTCAGCATTATAAAAATATTTTTCTTCTTTTATTACATCGGGTTTTTGTTTACTTGACTTTGCTTCAGTTACTTCATGTAAAACCACTTTTAAACGGAACATTTTTGGCAGTCGCATCGGTTTATTGCAGAATATCTCTTCATTGAGATAATTGAAAAAATAATTTTCAAACTTTTTACACTCACACGCATGCACAAACACCCACACCCGCACATACACACATATATCTGTATAAAAAAATGTACTTGTCCGTTTGTTACTATCCGCTAATCTAGAAAATGGTTGCACCAATTGTTTTGAAATTTTACTATAGCATTTTAATCGAATACGAGCGTGTTTTTATATACCTTATATTAAAAAATATTACAATATTAAAAAATATATATTTTGCAAATCTATTAGAGCCGATGAGAGCCGAACCAAAAAACTTTCATTTTCAATACGGACGCGTTTACAGACAACTTTGTTATTTCATAGAAAATATAGGGGTACATTTAAGGTAAACGAAGCCTTTTTTATTATTATTCCTATTTTGGCGGGTGTAAACAACAGAAATCCCTTTCCTTTTCACCCAAAAATTCTATTCATTTTTTTTCAACGAATTATTATCGATATCCTATTTATTTCGTTAGTTTTGTGAATAAATTTCTTTTTTACCATTTAATCAAACTGAGCCACAGCAACGCGTGGCCAGGTACAGCCAATATATATATATATATATATATATATATATATATTTAATTAGTTTTTGATCATAATTAAATTAGACCAGTCGTATTAACATTTATATTGTAGAACTTTTAAATATTTTTTCATTTGTAAAAGAGCTATTTTTGCAACGTAGGTTTCAATTTTTGGTATCATTAGGCGATTAATAATAACAGATTTTTCCGTTATTCAAACGCACAAACAGTGTTTATATATATATATATATATATATATACCTACACCGCATATATGAATGTCTTTTCATTTATAGTAAGGTATAACATGTACAAGGCCCAAGAGCCACTCGAAATAGATTGCTACATTAAGGGGTAGTTTGTACGAAAAAGATAACGGTTAATTGAAGCCTTGAACAGATTAACATTGTAGTGATCGCGGAAATATCATCTTGTGAGTCTGTTCCACAAAGCAGTGGCTCGCGGGAAAAAGCTGTTTGAGTGGAACTTACTTTTCATCGATAGAATATGGAGGGAATGTGGGCGGTTTGCTACAATGTAAATGGAATGGTAGGTCCTAGCCGTGATGGTTAGACCTGGTAAAACCAAAAAAAATTAGCTCGTCCGAGCACTTTCCATGGAAGTAGGGATAAAACTCACCAGATCTCACCAGTTAGAGAAAAGTTGGATCGTAGAAAATAAATCGTCATTTAAAAAGACTTAGAGACACTTTTGAACTTTTTTAAAACCTAAATGTGAGGACTTGGCAGCTCCCGCCCGAATATGACAACAGAACTCAATTTTCGGACTGATTTGCATCTAAGGATTTTATTAAAATACAAGGTAACCAAAAAAGTTATGTCCTTTTTTTGATTAGTCATTGAATGAAGTTTAAATATATACGAAATGCGCGTAGCAATTGTTTTCAAATTCAGACAGCCGGAAGTAGGAACAACAGACGTTATAAAAACACACGCACCCTGCCATTGACGAAAGCAGCAGTCTAAATTGCAAGACAGTTCAACGTTTCCGATGAAACAGTTAGACTTCTCCTGCACCGCCTAGATAAGACGCACAAACTGAGCAAGTGGGTTCCACAAACGCTGTTAGAGGTCCATAAAGAAGAACGAGTGGCAGCCTGCGTATCGCTGCTTTCTCGCCATCCTTATTCAATCGAGTGCTTACCAGTGATGAAGAGTGGGTTCTGTACGAAACTCACAATCATTCCAGTCATTGGATTTGGTAACGTTTGCTAATTTCGAAGCAGAATTATTAAACAAGGAATTATTAAGTGGGGAATAAATATGAAGGCTTGGTTTTTGCTTCAGAATTAATGTAATTTATTTATTTTCCATTTCGAAACGAATGACAGCTACCGCTCCAGAAATATATATTGTTCCAAGTTTTTATCTTTAATTTTTTTTTCTTCTCTCTCTTAGTAAAACGACAATCACTGCAGATAAAACACCCCTGCTACCCCGGCAATATTATAATTATCATTGTTTTTGTTGTCTTGCGTCAGACAGGCTGGTGTTACTCACTTTTAACAAATGGAACAAAAAGAAAGGAGAAATGTTAGCCAAGATGGCGGACTCCAGCCGGTATTGATTGGTTCTCGGCCCGGTTGCCGGTCAAAGCATTGACTGCTCTTTGGTTAATATTGTATGCATAAACAACGATATACATATGTTTATCTTCTCCATAAAAAAGAAACTGATAAAAATGAATAAGATAGAAAGAGCATCCATTTGTTAATTTAGCGCAAAGATCAGTTTCTGATATACGAGTTTTTTTTTATGCATCGTATTGAAAAACAAATGAACAAATCA
This sequence comes from Ascarosepion bandense, assembly GCA_037127315.1. Lineage (NCBI taxonomy): Eukaryota > Metazoa > Mollusca > Cephalopoda > Sepiida > Sepiidae > Ascarosepion > Ascarosepion bandense. Next base: position 587,965 of record JBBBDQ010002480.1, on the reverse strand, counting down.
CTTTGACTTCCATTACTAAAGACAAGATTATTACGCGATACAAAATAGTTCCCGAGTATTTACCAATTTCATAAAAACCTTATGATGATGCAATAACTCTTTTATTTCATTGACCAGCACGATATCTATAAGATTTATAAGTAAACTTCAATCAAAGAGAAAACAGTGAGACATTATTGGCCAGATGAAAAAGTCTACAACAAGCTAATAAGAAAATTTAGAAGAGACTTCTTATCAGACAACATCAGAGACGTGCTCTCAGCACGCAATGACGTGATTAGTCTTGGAATATTGTTGGTATTCTTGTCAGAACGGGGTTGACTGAGATGACCCACGTAATTTGCACTGACAGATATCAAATGCACGTAAATTAGGGCGGTTGGACTAAAATGGATAGACCTACAAAAAGGCACATCCACTTTTATATTGTTCGGAGTTTCCGAGATCCACGATTGTCTAAAACACAGAGAATGTATTACCGAGGGATTTAATTTACGATTACTGTCCCACCAAATTTCAGAAGCAATCTTTAGGATGCTCTTTCATATAAATGATAAATCCTGATCGAAGATATTCAAAACAAGTCAACTATTTTCTCTGAAGAAGAATCTACTATTATGCCAGGAAAAAAACAAAAAAAACAAAAAACGCACGCGCACACGAACGCACGCACAGGTTTATATGTACACGTACATTTTAAACATTTGTAGTGTAATGGATATCGGCTCAGAATGAAAAATCAGAGAGCCGAGTTCAATTTTCAGTTGGAGTAGTTGCATTTATTTACAAGCAAATCACATTGGGAAAGGTATTAATCCACATAATAATTTATTCGACTAACCAGATTGGTAACAAGATCCCACCCTTTTACAGTTAGATCAACCAAATGCAGGTGACAAAGAAATTTTTATATGTTATGTATGGAAGTAAAGTAGTATTAATTCAATGATATCACATGAAGATACAAGTTGCTAAAATAATCAGTGGAAATTCTAAAAACTGTGATTTTAAACGGGATATTTGAGCATTTTAATATGATTAGCAAACAAACAAAAGTGTATTGAACTGTTATGTAATATCAGGCCTCCTACATGAGAGTAAATGCTACACAATCTTCTCAAAGATAAAGGTGGATCCTTAAAGTAACAGAAATGAGATTCTTAAATGTTGTTGAGATACCATGGTCTAAACAAGGGACAATCGAGGAGGTTTTGGAGAAAACAGGATGAAAATGTACATTTATGCTTAAAATCTGAAAGAAATCTTTGAAATTTCTCGGTTGCATAACGAGAAAAGAAAACTTGGAAATTTGACACTCGTAAGATATGATGAAAGCAGGATGGACAAAGATAAAAAAAAAAACATACCTCACGATATTGTGTAAATAAATTGAGTTGCGTGGATATAAAAAATTCAAATTTACTAAGAATAATATTTGAGATCTTCATTTTGCTAATGGCCATAGATTCAGTTTTCTTGAAGTTTATGTTTAGTCCTTTCTTCTCGCTTTCTGTTGCAAGCTTCTGTAGGAGGTTCTGCATTTTTCCTACCGTGTCTGTTATCAGCACTGTGTCATCTGCGTATCTTATATTGTTTAGATTTTGGCCACCAATGGCAAGGATTTTATTTCTCTCAGAATTGTTTCACTATATAAGTTGAATAGATCCGGAAAAAATACACATCCTTGTCTTACACCCCTTTCTATTTTTGTATACCTGCTGAATTCACCTATCTAATTAAAAAACCGAACATATACACTATTTTTGTTCTCTTTAATAGTACATGTTTAAATATACCATTCTACCAGAGTAAATAGTACATTCTTCTTCAGAAAAAATTTGACTTGTTTCGAATATCTTGGATCAGGATTTATCATTCATATGAAAACCCAGCTTAAAGATTGTTTCTGAAATTTGGTTGGACAGTAATTGTAAATTAAATCCCTCGGTAATACAGACCCATAGTGTAAATATGACTAACAATAACTCAGCCATATAAAATAATATCCCTCGGTAATAAAAACCCATAGTTAGGGTAAATATGACTAACAATAACTCAACCATATATAAAATCCCTCGTTAATACAGACCCAAGTTAGTGTAAATATGATTAACAATAACTCAGCCATATAAAATAAGATCCCTCGGTAATAAAGACCCATAGTTAGTGTAAATATGACTAACAATAACTCAACCATATAAAATAATGTCCCTCGGTAATACAGACCCATAGTTAGTGTAAATATGACTAACAATAACCATACAAAATAAAAGTCAAATTGTGATATTATCTAGATATGTACAGCGGAACGAAAAGAAATCTGCAGCCTTAGAATTATAAAAGAGCTTAATTCAAACTTCGTTCATTGTTAATCTGTTCGAAAGACACCAAAAAAAGGCCGGATGTCGTAACGGCTGAAACTTTATAAGATCAGGGCATTCATCTGGCTGTGAATAATATATTTCTTTAATTACTAATAAATTTTAAACCATTACTTTTCTTTTAAAAGTAGTTTATAATGTATACTGATGAGATAATAATATTCCCAATTTTATTATTAATGACACATTTAAAGATGATAAAAGGTTTGTTGGGCTTCTTATCAAACGACTTGAAAATTTGGAGTATGAGCTTAAAACAGGCGTAATATTTTTCAAAATGATAATTTCGTTGTTGATTATTAATACTTGTTAATACTTGTTATTTCCTCGGATTTATTTTAAAATACGTAACTGTAGCAATGTGCCGCTTGGTGCAGTGAATATCGGCTCATAACGAGAAATCGGGGAGCCGAGTTCGAATTCCAGTTGAATTCCTTGCATTCACTTACGCACAAATACCCTTGGGTAAGATATTAATCCGTCTCTTCCGTCCAGTTAAATAATATTAAATAATAGGACAGATTGGGTTCTATAGCCTTGTCTGGCAACCATCCTACCGCAGAAAGCAATGGCAACCTACCGCGGGACTGCCCAGTCAGTCATGTCTCTTTCGAGAAATGATCGTCCAAAGCGTGCATCACGTCTGGCACTTAACTTCCTGACTGAATATAATATTTGGAAACATAATTAAAATTTCTACTGGGCATAAAGTGGGGGATCGGTTTTCTATTTTTATGAAGTAAGAAATTGATCCCCCACTAATTATACTATAGCCTTGGTTGGCAACCAGTCTACCGCAGAACGCAATGTCAATAATAATATTCTGTCCAGTCAGTCATGTCTCTTTCGAGACATGATCACTCGAGCGTGCACTTAATTGACTGAACTGTAGCAAATCAGCGTGCTTCGATTTATTTATCATTAAATCATGGGACACATAACCTTTTCACCTTTCAAGTAGCTGTAGCCAAATGTATAAATATAAGTGGAATAACTATATAGAATCCATAGATAAACCCGCTGCTTATAAGTTCGGTTCGACCGTGCATTGAATACTGCTGCCATATCTGGTCGCGTGGTCCTGCTAACCACCTAGGGGTCCTTGACAAAATCCAACGGAGAATCTGTAATGTGAGCGATCCCGACTTGGCAGCTAAGACACTTTCTCACCGGCTCAGTGTGGCTTTTCTGTGTCTCTTCTACAAATACTTTCACGGCTTCTGCTCCGATGAACTTAACTAACTGGTGCCCTCTATGTATGAATTTCTTCGAGCCACAAGATTAGCAACTAGGTCCCACCCTTTTACTGTGAAACCAATAAACTGTAAATGCAAATTCTTCTTCATCAGCTTATTTTCTTGCACTTCCTGCCTGTGGAATTCCCTTGTGCTTAATTGCTTTCCCGACAGCTACAACCTTTAAGAATTCAAATGTAAAGTCAATAGTCATCTCCTGTCTCACTAACTTGCATCCCCTCTCTCATACTCTTTTCTCCGTCCACCCCACTTTCATCAGTATTCTCTTCCTTCTCCTACCCCTTTCCTGACACCCCTTGTAACCTGACAATCCTTCTCATAACATTCCTCCTACGTAACCCCCTGCTCACCAGTGGCAGTAAGCATAAGTCACTAAATTGATTGTTGAATTAAGTACCATTTAAGCTTTATTTCGGTAACACACATACATAAGATTAGAGTTTTAGTAGTATATAGATGTATATATTTACAGTTTTTACATTATTCGGACTCTTCTCCTCATCTTTCTTGCCATTTGTACGACGTTTCGACCGTTCTACGCTCCTGCCTTCTTCAGGTGCAAGGAATTTCGAACCGAACTCTTTATTACAATCACTGTTATATGTCATCCTCTTGCGTAAAGCCTCGATTGGAAGTCATGATTTATTTTCCTCTCACACTGCAAGTTACTTGTTCACCACTGCTGTAGCCTGGTATTGAACTCACAACTCTTATGGGTCAAGTCACAGGAACTAACCAACTAGTCAATAGTCCGAATAATGTAAATACTGTAAATACTACCTCATCTCAGAAATGTAGACAAATGAATGTATTTATATCAATTAAACAGGTGATTAATGTTCATTGAAATTTCTAAATCGGAACCAGTAGGAATAGTATCCAGTCACTTACTGTTAACGAAATTAAAGGCCTACCTAGGGTAGAGACGCTTTCAAGTTTTCTAAGCGGGACATAATACATTTATCTAATCATCCCTCCTGGCTTTAAAATATATATATATATATCCATAAAAAAATTATCAAATCGATTTTTCCGCGTCTGCAAAATCTACTGCTTTATTTCATTCTCCGTAATCACATCCGCAGTATGAGTTAAGTGCTATACGTGATACACGCTTTGGGCGATCATGTCTCGAAAGCGACATGACTGACTGGGCTGAAGATTATCCCGAAGTAGGTTGCCATTGCTTTCAGCGGTAGACTGGTTTCCAACCAAGGCTATAGAACCCAATCTGTCCTGTTATCTGACTCATAGCTTAAGGGAGAAGAAATGTACTATATTATTAAGTAGTAATTAGTGGGGGGTCAGTTTATTGCTTCATGACAATAGAAAACCGAGCCCTCACTTTATGCCTAGTAAAAGGCTTTAACCATGATTCCAACTATTATATTCAGTCAGTCAGTTAAGTGCCATACGTGATACACGCTTCAGGCGATCATGACTCTAAAGAGTCATGACTGACTGGGCAGAAGATTATCCCGCAGTAAGTTGCCATTGCTTTCTGCGGCAGACTGGTTGCCAGCCAAAGCAATAGAACCCAATCTGTTCTATTATTTAACCCATAACTGGAGAGAAGAAACGGATTAATACCTTTTCCAAGAGTATTTGTGCGTAAGTGAATGAAAGGACTTCAACTGGAATTCGAACTCGGCTCCCTGATTTCTCGTTTCGAGTCGATATCCACTGCACCATAACGCACATCCTTCGCGGAATCTGTTGCCCAAAAAGTTTGTACGAGACGTGTAGAATTGGCACTTGCAGTGCATGTTCTATACGATATTAAAACACGGTACAAATTCAGCTAATGGCGTCTTACCACCACGGGAAAGCGTCGGTTAATACATCTGCAGTAAGGTCTTCACTGATTGGTTGTTAAATTACATCGTCTGCCCAACCAGTTATCACTATATTCAAAATGGTTGAATATTTTCGTTAACTTGGTGTAAAATGCGAACTTTGAATTACCTTAATACACAAGTATATAATTGGAATTGTAGAAAGTTCACGAGACGAGTGAAGATTTCATCGAAAAAATTGGGTATTAAGGCGATTGAAAAAGACGGAAGAGTGATGGATTAGTTGTTTGGGTGTCAGGGAAGCGGGTGCGCGAACATGTCGATAAAAGAGGAACAAGTTACTGAAGTCTTCAGTCAATTTCCTAAATCAGCTTTTGTGCTGCGTCGGCTTGCAATCTATTTAGACAGAGATGATTGGCAGCCAGATGCGATGAATTTGGAAACCGTAGTGAGGCATCACGCAGACGTGTTTTCGGGAAAACAGTCAGAAATTTTGTTTTATTCGTTTGAAATCTGTCCCTTCCTTGAGTTACAAACAAGGGAATATCAAAAGATTAGGTGGGAGACTATAGCTGCTCGTACGTGATGACGGTTTATTTTTTAAGTGTTAATTACTAGGAAAGACATCTTCTTCTCTTTCTTCTATGTGAACTGCCCTTTCAGGACGTTGGCGATCATGGCTTTCCACGTCTTCCTATCCCTTGTGGCTCTTGACACACTGTCTCTTGTTACACGTTTGCAACCCTAGTTCCATCATCCACCTGATTAGGCCCTTCAAATATGTTATCCGCTGCTTTCCCCTGTCTCTTTTTCCCTTTATCTGGCCTGTTAGTATCAGGTTCTCCAAGCCCTCCTTCCTCATTGAACTTCAGCTGTCTCTTCTTGATGCTCAGTATTAATTTCCTTTTCGTTTCCATCATTTCCAAAACTTCAACATTGCTCACATGCTCGATTTATGATATTCGTAGCATTCTTCTGTAGAACTACATTTCAGTTGCTTCAAGTTTTTCCTTCATCTTTGATGATATTGTCCAGCATTCACTGTCATATTGAAGAATTGACATCACATAACAATCCGGTACTCTATTGTTTGTTTCTAGCAAAATTGTTCTGTTTCTTAATACTTTACTCAAATTCTGGAATGCTTCCTTCGCCATGCCAATTCGCATTCGGATCTCAGTGTCGCACTTTTCGTCTTCTGTTAGAACACTTCCCAGGTATTTACATTTTTGTATCTGCTTGATTTTTACTGGAAAAAATGTTCCGTGTTGAATCGCCGTTAAACATCTGTTTATCAAAATTTAGGTAACAAATTCTGAACACCGGGTGTTTTAGCTAACTACATTCCGCAAGCAGTGCAATCTTGGAGGACATTCTATGGGGACGCTACTGGTTACTTGTTGCTAAATTTTCTTTCTTTTGTTATATAAACAGATACACTATAATGTTAGGTGTAAAAAATGCCGAACAGACACGAAATGATGATTTGCAGAATGATATCAGATTATAAATTTCCATTCGTTTATCAAAACGACCGTAACTCTTTTCATGAATTGATTCTGTCGAAAGATTTGTAAACAAAATTAGTCTGTGCTAAAACAAAACATTTGACCGTTATCATTTTTATGAGATTTTCGTACAGACAATCAAATAAAAAATGTCAATATGGCTGGAAATGGAATTGTATTATATGAATTATTGTTATAGTTGAACATCCTGCCATCTCCGAGAATAGAATGCTCTACTTTATAAAAGACGGTAACGAGCGGTACGAAAAGGAAAGCTTTTAGGCATTCGCCCGACTGCTCTATGACACTGTCAGCTCTCTGCCTTCGGGTGGAGGGCGCTCTCTGCTTCCGAGCAGAGAGCACTAACCCAGTCGTGGTTCCGCCGAAGGGTAGAATCACAACTGGGAAAAATAGACAGACATTTTTTGGCCCGGCTACATGGCCGGGAATACCCACTATAAAATTACCATGTGTCACATCTGGCCTTGCGTGGGAAGGCTAGTAAATACAAAAAGGTCTTAGGCATTCGCCCGACTGCTCTATGACACTGTCAACTCTCTGCCTTCGGGTAGAGGGCGCTCTCTGCTTCCGAGCAGAGAGAACTAAACCAGTCGTGGTTCCGCCGAAGGGTAGAATCACAACTGGGAAAAATAGACAGACATTTTTTGGCCCGGCTATATGGCCGGGAATACCCACTATAAAATGATCATGTGTCACATCTGGCCTTGCGTGGGAAGGCTAGTAAATACAGGAAAGATTTTACGCGAAGGCATTCACTATTCGATAGTCGATTCCGCTCCAACCTGTGGCTTGCCTATATGTGTATTATTGTTAACTGTACCTTAGTACAATAAATCTGTATTTCTTATTCCTAGTGTGGAGTTCCATTCTTCAACTGAAATTTATACTGTATTCCTTTTCGGAACATATCAATTATGTAAAGCCTAACTGTTTTTCTTTTACCTTTTTTTTTATCGAATTATCTCCAAGCCAAAAAGAGACAAGTGTTTGCTGGGAAGGAAAGAAATAGAGCAGAAGAGTGATCAGCCAGAAAGTAAATAACGATAGGCATTAAATTTAAACTATTCAATGTTAACCGGAAAGCGTAGAGCCGGATGCGTGTTGTGTAAGCGAGAAAAGAAACTGCTAGCATAGTTTTTTTTTTAATCATTTCACCCCGAGCAAGGCGGAAACGCCACTGATGTGCAGGGGGCTACATAAATGTAAAAAGATTAATTAGAAAAGAGTGAGGAGTACAAACTAGTTAGAAAGGAACAATAGAAAGCTGAGAAAGCAGGTGCGATGACAGATACATAGGTGGAGAGAAAGTGAAGGTTATACAGGGGAGGGGAGAGAGCTAGAGTCCAGTGGTTAGTAGATGAGTATTGACTTTGCATTTAAATTTCTGGAGGTTGTAGCCGTCAGGAAAGCAAGAATACGGGAGCGAGTTCCACAGGTGGGAAGTGCGAGAGAAGAAGCTGCAGGGGTAGAATTGTCGTCTGCATTTGGCTAACCTGACTGTGAATGGGTGGGACCCAGTTGCCAGTCTGGTTGCACGAGTAAACACCTGTTGAGGAGGCATCAGTGACTTAAGTTCGTCTGAGCAGAAGCCATGAAAGTATTTATAGAACAGACAAAGGGAGGCCACATTTCGACAATGGGGAAGTGGCAGCAGTCGAGCCACCAGATCAGTACCTATCACATTACAGACTCTCCTTTGGAGCCTGTCAAGAACACTGAGGAGAACGGCAGGGGCACCTGATCATAAATGGCAGCAGTACTCCATGCACGGACGGATGGTTGACTTGTATATATGCAGGATGGATTCAGGTGGAAAAAACATCCTGGATCGACATAGTGACCCAACCTTCTTAGCAGTAGATTTTGCTATGGATTCAATATAGTGGTTCCATTTGAGGTCTGAGGAGAGGGTAAGTCCGAGGAGGCGTAGTGTATTACTCTCCGGGAGAATCGCTTGGTCCATGCTTATGGGAGGCAGGAGAGGTTGCCTGTAATGGTTGACAGACAACAGCTTGGTCTTAGATGAATTGAAGTTGACAAGCCACTTCTTGCCCCAGTTCACCACAGAGTGTAGATCCCACTCAAGGTCAGCAGCGAGATTATGTCTATCCGCTACGACAGGTTTCTTACTGGTGCGGGAGTATATTGTAGTGTCATCTGCGTAGATGCCTACTTGGGACTTTTAACTTTATCTTATTCAACTGTGAATTGATAAAGCTTTGTTGCCAATCTAGTACTGCTCTTATTCATAAAGTTTAGGTAGCACAGTGAAGAGTTCATTCGAACAATTACCATGAAAGTATTTATAGAAAAAGCACACTGAAGCTGCCAGGGTCATTCAATAAATAAGGTGAATTTTTCGGTATAATTATCTCTTATACAGATAGAAACTTACTTTTTTTTCAACGTAGTCTCCCAGCAGTGTCACACTTTTCCCATCTGTGCACAAGCTTCCTTATTCCCTCAGCATAGAAATCTTTGAACTGATGTTTTAGCCAATCGCTCACAGCACTTTTGACTTCGTCATTACTTTCAAACTTCGTGCCTCTTGTGAACGCTTTCAAGGGGCCAAACAGGTCAAAGTCTGAAGGGGCAAGGTCTGGGCTGTAATGGAGACGAGGGAGCAGTTCTCAGCCCAGCTCGTTGATGGTCTGCACCGTTTGGGCTGCTGTGTGGGGCCATACTTTGTCTTGCTGCAGTTGGGAAGGTCGTCATGGACAATTTTGTGTGCTGTCCTAACAGATAAGCTCAAAGTCCTTGCAATCCACTGTCATCCTTCTGTCAGACTGAATGAGGTCATTGGCTGTTTTGATCACCTCAGGAGACCTCACTTCTGTAGGCCTCCCAGGCTTGTCTTCATCCTCAACACTACTCCGTCATTCTTTAAATAATTTAGCCCACTTGTAGACATTTTTAGCTGTAACATGTGGCATCATACACAGTTGACATTCTCCTATGAATTTCAACTGGTTGCAACCTTCAGCAACCAAAAACTTAATAACTGACCTCTGTTCAATTCCGGAGCATGCTTCTTGGGAGGCCATCTTTGTTAATCTCAAAGACTCACAAAGTATTTTTCAATCTGCAGAAAAATAAAATCCCACTGAAAAAGAAGTAAACGAAAAAAAAATAAAAAAGGAGTAAGCTTCTATCTGTATTAGAAGTCCTTATACCGAAAAATTAACTTTATTTATTGAATGACACTCGTAAAAGTCCTTATACCGAAAAATTCACCTTATTTATTGAATGACCCTCGTAAAAGTTCTTATAGCAAAAAATTCACCTTATTCATTGAATGACACTCGTAGAAGTCCTCATAGCAAAAAATTCACTTTATTTAATAAATGACCCTCGTAGAATTCCTTATACCGAAAAATTCACCTTATTTATTAAATGACCCTCGTAGAAGTCTTTATACCGAAAAATTCACCTTATTTATTCACTGACCCTCGTAGAAGTCCTTATACTGAAAAATTCACCTTATTTATTGAATGACCCTCGTAGAAGTCTCTATACCGACAAATTTACCTTATTCACTGAATGACCCTCGTAAAAGTCGTTATAGCGAAAAATTCACTTTATTTATTGAATGACCCTCGTAGAAGTCTTTATACCGAAAAATTTACCTTATTTATTCAATGACCATCGTAGATGTCCTGATACCGAAAGCAGCTTCGTTTTGGAAGCATTAAAATTCACGAGGCATTTTTTTTTTATTTTATACTTTAAATGTAAAAGGATTATTAAAGTAATTATTAAATTGTTAAATTACAGATTCATTAGCAGACTATAAAGCGAAATTATCTTCTTTGTTATGAGTTCACCAGTCAATTAAATCTCATTTTCATCAGTCGCAGAATATATATATATATATCTTCGAACCAAAAGTTTTAGTAGAAGCAAAAAAGAAAGAAAGAAAGAAACAAAAAAACAATATGAAATAATATTAACGTTATTCATACCTTTGCAATATGATACAAAAATTTATTTTCTTTAAATGAATACTTCTTTGTGACTGAAATTGATATTCAATTGAAAAACTGTGGAGGAAACAACATGAAGAAAATATTCAATTTGCAATTTAATTACAAAAGGAACGTTCAAAACTATTTCGATTTAAATCTTAAAGAACGGAAATGAACGATACAGAAAGAGATTTAAGTTTACTTAATTTTCCCTTAGAAAAAAACATATTACGGCAGTCTATGAGTGTGTGGTTTAGGACTGGATTTAAATAGAGGATAACATTGGCAGTGCTCGTCATTTTCCGTTTGAAGGATATCAGTCGTCAGAATAAAAATTTCAAGGACTTAATTAGAACCTCTAGTTAAAGAGAAAGAATTTAGCGCAATAGCCAAGCAATTTTAAGTTCCAATTCCAAGAGTTCAAGTCAATATTACGGAATTTTGAAGTTTTACACAACGTCGACACAAAGAATGTCGACGATGTGAAAGACCTCAAAGGACGAAAAAGAAAACCTAAGGCGCAGCAAGACAGACGTCAAGAACCATCCACATTTTCGATTTTACTTTATCAAAATCATTATTCAAAGAATAAAGAACGATTACATTTTCTTCTTCTTCTTTTATGTGCCATGTCCTTTCAGGACGCAGGCAATCATGGCTTTCCGCATCTCTCTGTCCCTGGTTGCTCTTAGCATGCTTTCTCCTGTTACACCACGCAACCCTGGTTCCGTCATCCACCTAATCAGGTCCTTCAAATATATAATCCGCTGCTTTCCCCTATCTCTTTTCCCCTCTATCTGGCCTGTTAGTATCAGGTTCTCCAAGCCCTCTTTTCTCATTGCATGTCCCAGTAACTTTAGTTGTCTCTTTCTGATGCTCAGTATTAATTTCCTTTTCATCTCCATCCTTTCCAAAACCTCGTCATTGCTCACATGCTCGGTCCATGATATTCGCATCATCCTTCTGTAGAACCACATTTTAGCTGCTTAAAGTTTTTCCTTCATCTTCCAAGATATTGTCCAATATTCACTGCCATATTGAAGAACCGATATCACATCGTAATCCAGTATTCTCCTCTTTGTTTCTAGTGAAATTGTCCCGTTTCTTAATACATTACTCAACTTCTGGAATGCTTCTTTCGCCATGCCATTTCGCCTTCGGATCTCTGTGTCGCACTTTCCATTTCAGGAAAAGACAGCTGAAGTTTCTGGGACACGTAATGAGTAAGAAGTGTCTGGCGGACCTACCCATTAACATAGTAATGGACTAACTCAACCTGCATAAATACCATGTGACTCGTAGTTATCGGGAGAGCACCAGTCTGGTATGAGTCAGAAACCCGTAGAGTGACTTACCGAATTGAGACTTTGATATCCAACACCGCTTGCTCGTCAGTTAGTCGAACACGCTGGCACATTGCACCTTTACCCTTTACTTTGTTAATACAATTGTTTACACTAATCCCGTAATTCTGTTTTTATTTGTGACCCCTTAAACAAGGTTACAACAGAGAGCTTAGAGAATCTGATACTTGCAGGTCAGAAGGAAAGAGAAGCAGGAGAAAGTAACTCGGAGTATACTTGATAGGCTTGAGCAAGTGGATGGCGGAGCAGACGTGAAAGGTCATGATCGCCTAGCTTCTGAAGGGACACCGTACACAGAAGAAGAAGAAGAAGAAGAAGAAGAAGAAGAAGAAGAAGAAGAAGAAGAAGAAGAAGAAGAAGAAGAAGAAGAAGAATGATTGCCTACATTACCAAAAAGAATCAGTGGGTTCTCTAAATAGAGAATATGTAGTCTATATTTTGATGTTAGTCTCAAGAGAAATGCCGAGAATTATTTTAAGTTCTGAGACAAGACACTTATCCACGGGTACATCGCCACAAGCATGAATATTTAGGCTAATGAGTAATTTCATGTAAGACAATATATCTGAACATTCGGCAAAACTGACTATGGCCTAACTTGCCAAAAATATTTTCAAACATATCAAATTAATGCTATGGATCCGAGATATTAATTAATTCAATGCCTGATATAAGTGGGATTCACATGTTATTATATAAATCAATGTTTCAAACTTAAACTGATATTAAGAAACTGGTATTGCAAAATAGGGTAAATCGATAATAATATGTAATATTGTACTCAGTTGGAAAGTCGACGTTTTACATGATAAATAATGACTTTTTTTTTTCACAAATTGCTATCTTTTTATTATTATTATTATTTTATGAAATGAGTTTAAATAATTATGCTTAGGCTAAAAATCGGAGTGTGAAAATTCATTCGAGTATCAGTAAAAGAGTAAACAGTATAAAATTTGTAATTAACAAATTTTATATGGACAAAATGCCTGACACAAACAACTCATTACTAAATCATTGTGCTAAGTCCTTCATTTACTTGAAAGGGAAATTAGACTGTACAATTTAGTTACATTATAATGTAATATGCGATACAGAGCTGGAGTTTTTGAGTGATTTTCAATAACCAACGCAAATTGAAAACATTTTGTCTTATAATTTGTGTCCAGCATTATTATTGTGTTATATATTCTTATATATATATTTTTTGGTTTTATTAATTATGATTTAACAAAAAAGCTTGCAAATCTTGTCTATTGGGCAGTGTTTTTGTAAATCTTTTGAAGTTTTACAATCTTTATCTTTCGAATACAGTAAAAAAAAGAAACTTACATATTTTGCTTGTGGTGAAACATAATTAGAATTCTGATTGAAAAATATTTTCATCTAATATACATAATGCAAAAAAATCAACTTTACTTGGATTTATTCTTGAGACAATAAAATTTTAAAGTCAGTTTGTAAGCAAAAGACCTACAAGAAAATGGGTATTTCTGTACATATTTCGAGAAATTTTAAAACTAAAAGCTCAAAAGTTCGTAAATGTTATGAGTCTAATTTCTAATGTCATTAATATATCAAACTCTAGCTTTGCATAGAGTGCAATGTTTATTTTTTAAAGCGATTGACAGGACAGATTGGGTTCTATAGCCTTGGTCGGCAACCAGTCTACCACAGAAAGCAATGGCAATCTACTGCGGGATAATCTTCTGCCCAGTCAGTGATGTCTCTTTCGAGACATGATCGCCCATATTGTGTATCACGTATGACACTTAACTGACTGGAATCATGATTAAGGCTTCTATTGGTCATAAAGTGGGAGATCGGTTTACTATTGTTATAAAGTAATAAATTGATCCCCCACTAATTACTACATAATAATATAATACATTTCTTCCTCCTTTAGCTATGAGTCAAATAATAAGACTGATTGGGTTCTATAGCAACCAATCTACTGCAGAAAATCATTGCAACCTACTGTGGGATGATCTTCTGCCCTGTCAGTCATGTCTCTTTCGAGACATGATCGCCTAAGGCGTGTATCACGTATGGCACTTAACTGACTGACTGAATATAATAGTTGGAATCATGATTAAGACTTCTACTAGTCATAAAGTGAGGGATCGTTTTTTAATGTTATGAAGTAATATACTGATCCCCCACTAATTACTACATAATAATATAATACATTTCTTCCTCCTTAAGCTATGAGTCAAATAATAGGACTGATTGGGTTCTATAGCTTTGGTTGGCAACCAGTCTACCACAGAAAGCAATGACAATCTACTGCGGGATAATCTTCTTCCCAGTCAGTCATGTCTCTTTCGAGACATGATCACCCAAAGCGTGTATCACGTATGACACTTAACTGACTGACTGTAATCGTCGTATGCAGAATTCTGAGACGTATGCGTAGTCAGTAGACCTCTCATGATAGATTTATATGTGGTAGATCTCTCTAACTCACTCACTCGATATTTACTCTTCTTTTCCACTTGAGAGAAATCTTACACAAGGTCTTTTTTAAACGTGTACGTCCAGATAAACTGGTCAGAATTTTACCCTTTCCCCGCTTACGCGTTAGCTGGGTTCAGAACCGGTCTTAAACTGGTCTTAATCGGTCTTAAGTGGTCTTAAGTGGTAAGTGGTCATTACCCTCCAAGCTCTCTGACTCACTCGATATTTACTCTTCCCCACTTGAGAGAGATCTGACACAAGGTCTTTTTTAACGTGTACGCCCAGGTAAGTAGCTCGATTCAAAACCGGTCTTAAACTGGTCTTATCTGGTCTTAAGCGTTAAGTGGTCATAAGCCGACACGGAACTAGGGATGGTAGCACGTGATTTTAGGCAATGTAAAGGAAACTACACGACCTCCTACAGAAGGTAGCTGAAAAGAGTGACAAAAAAGGACAACAAACAAACTGCAAGAAAACCGAGTGCATGGTCATCAGGAAAAGAAGCAACCCAAAATGCCAAATACAGATCGCGGATACTAAAATCAAGCAGGTACAAAAATTTAAATAGCTGGGAAATGTTTTAACAGAAGATGGAAAGTGCGGCACAGAAATCCAAAGGCGAATCGGCATGGCGAAAGACACGTTCCAGAAACTGAGTAAAGTATTAAGACACAGGAAACTTTCACTAGAAACAAAAAAGAGAGTACTGGATTACTATGTGATGTCAGTTCTTCAATACGGCAGCGATTGCTGGACAATATCTACAAAGATGAAGGTAAAACTTGAAGCAGCTGAAATGTCGTTTTACAGAATCATGCTGCGGATATCGTGGATCGAGCATGTGAACAATGACGAGGTTTTGAAAATGATGGAAACGAAAAGGAAATTAATATTGAGCATCAGGAAGAGACAACTAAAGTTCCTGGGACATGCAATGAGGAAGTGGGGCTTGAAGAACCTGATACTAACAGGCCAGATAGAGGGGAAAAGAGACAGGGGAAAGCAGCGGATAACATATTTAAAAGGCCTGAGCAGATGGATGACAGAACGGGACTGAGAGACGTTACAGGAGAAAGCGTGCTAAGAGCCACCAGGGATAGGGAGACGTGGAAGGCCATGATCGCCTATGTCCTGAAAGAAGAGGAATATGTAAACTAACTGTTTATAAGAGATTATAATGTGGATATAAAATGGGGGCTCAATTCTATATTATAATCACTATATAAACTGATCCCTCATTTTGTGACCATGCTACTTTCTATACATTTATATTCTAGATTTATGGGCTTGAGCTAGTGGATGGCAGAGCAGGGTTTGGGTGATCTAAAAGGAGAAAGCTTGCTAAGAGCCACCAGGGATAGGGAAACGTGGACGGCCATGATCGCCTACGTCCTGAAGGGCCAAGGTACATAAAAGAAGAAGAAGGTCATTAGCCTCCCAACCTAAAGGCCGGGATGCACTCTCACTCACTCTATCGACGTCCTTGCCTTTGTCTATATTTATGGCTGATACCAGCCAATCCCATTCCAGTGAGGAGGAAACAAAGTGCTTCCGTGTTCATTATATATTCATTACATCACGATCCAATATTTTTTGTCTGCTAAATCAATTTTTTTTTTCAAATTTTCTACTTTGTTATTCTTAGAGCATTAATAGAATTGATGTGAAGAACCTTGTCACTTAGCTGAGTAGTGTTTTAACAATTATGCCGAAATTCTAAAAGAAAATGTAATATCTCAGAACAATTAAAAATCGAAATTAAAAAGACAGTCAATTGGATAAGAAATAGAAAATTCATATTACAACGTCAGTCAAACGGTTTTTCAAACCTAAAGAAGGCGCCTCTGAGAGCCGGTCACTTGACTGAAATCCACTATTTAACCACGTCCGTGACTGGTCAAGAAAAGAGCAGAGATCAGAGAGGCCAGAGAATCGACAGACAGTTCCGTCGCTGACTCAACCAATACAAAAGAGAAGAAGAAGGAAAGGAAAACAACAAGAAGAAGAAGATATCTTCAACTGCTCATGAAACGTTTTACATCTCTGGCCAGCCAGAAAGGAGAAGGAACACAGACTTTATTAGTTAAGTAGACTGATTAATCGTTTTACACACACGCATTCTGCTACTTAGTACTATCTCTATTTAAATCTTTTCTCCCTCTCTTCGGTAATTTCTCACTTACACTCTTTTTCACCTTAAATTGAAACCCTTTCCTTTTCCACTTACTTAGCGGCGGACACATAAAAAAAGAAACAAACATTGTTCTACTACTCTGTTGAATTACAGACAGCAAAATATAGACACTTTTTTGTTCAACCAACATTCACTTAAATCTAAAAGTCATTTTTCTATCAAACAAAATATACAAAAGAAATATACAAATTGTTTATTCTGTATATATATTGTTAAATATACTACTTTCTAATTTTATACAAAACATTTCTTATTGCGTTGTCTTTTCTTGAAATTTGTGTTGTATTTTGTGGACAGGATATCCCACATTAAATTCTCCCTTTTAATCCGAGTGTTCTATAACTCCGTGTCGTACTTTCCATCTTCTCGACACGGAGATCCGAAGGCGAATTGTCATGGCAAAGGATGCGTTCCAGAAGATGAGCAAAATACTAACACACAGGAAAATCTCAATAGAAACGAAGAAAAGAGTTCTAGACTGCTACGTGATGTCAGTTCTTCAATACGGCAGTGAATACTGGACAATATCATCGAAAATGAGGACAAAACTGGAAGCGGCCGAAATGTGGTTCTACAGAAGGATGCTGCGGATATCGTGGACTGAGCATGCAAGCAACGAGGAGGTGTTGGAAAGAATGGCAACAAAAAGGAAATTGATGCTGAGCATCAGGAAGAGACAACTGAAGTTCCTGGGACATGCAATGAGGAAGGAGAGCCTGGAGAACCTGATACTGACTGGTCAGATAGAAGGAAGGAGAGACAGAGGAAGGCAGCGGATAACATATTTGCAGGGCCTGATCAGGTGGATGACGGAACGTGGGTTGACAGGAGTAACAAAAACAAACATACTAAGAGCCACAAGGGATAGGGAGACATGGAGAACCATGATCGCCTACGTCCTGAAGGGACAGGGATACATAGACGAAGAAGTTCTGTAACTCCACAAGACCCAGAAGACGTTTGGCTGTGAGCAATGACAATTTTCCGGCAACTTCTGCAGCCAAGCTATCTTCAGATTTAATGCTCTCTATTCACTTGGAGCTTGTCTGTACGACCGAAGTTGGTTAGCGTGTCATCTGGACAGCGCACGACCTCCATATATCAACAACCAGATCGGCGCTAAAAAGTGAAATTTGAGAAAATAGGGTGCTACTTTTATCTCGCGACATTAAATTATATTTACCTTTTAGGAAAATAAACTGAATTGTATAAAAATATCATTCACAAAAGAAAATGATCGTAAATATTTTTAATATCTGATATATAAGTTGTAGATATAAAAAGGAGTGAATCCTGAATAGTTTAGCGACATCGGTTGGTTAATACAAATTAGTATAGAAAAAATGACGGGCAATGTAAATAATCAACATATATATATATATATATATATATATACGCGTGTGTGTGTGTATGTGTGTATATATATATATATATATATATATATATATATGCGTGTGTGTGTGTGTATATATATATATACTTTTTGTTCGATATTAATAATTCGATTCGACGTTAAATGACTAAAGATTGGTTGATACGCCGTAAAACAAAACAAAACAAAACAAACAAAGAATATATATATATATATATATATATATATATATATATATATATATATATGTGTGTGTGTGTGTGTGTGTGTGTGTGTGTGTGTGTGCATATATATATATATATATATATATATATATAAGTACGGGTGGAATAATATTCCTTGTCCAAAGAAACATTATTTTTAAAAAAGTGCTCAATACAACGTAGAGCTAATAATATTTTTCAGAAATTATAACATGGATATGTTACAATATCACTACAAAAGTAGCTATTTTGTTTCGACACTTCTTGTGTCTTGTCAAATATATATATATATATATATATATATATATATTGATCGTTTAATTACTTAATTTTTGGTGATAATAAAATAAGACCTGTGCATATTTGTATTAAGAAATGTTGAATACAATTATATTGTTGAACTTTTGAATATTTTCTATTTGTAAACGGGTTATTACGCGACCTAGGTTTCTACCGTGAGTGGTGACTTCAGGTGATTTTCAATAATTGATTTTACCGTTTACCGTCGAACCTGCAGCCCCTATCCACTTAGGGGAAGCCACTAATTCATTTGGCGCGTCTTGAAACTCCCGACTTAAACAAGGAAGAGTCACCTGGAGGCCGTGGTTGAAGCTAATTGGGATTTTATTGAATAAATTTACTCTTTAGTATTTGAAGTTATTTTTGCGTAATTTTGTTAAATATGTGTGTTAAAATGAAATGCCAGTGCTGTTTATATTTTTGTGTAATTTAGACGAAAATGTTTCCATCCCTGTCTTTATATATATATATATATAGTCATCCGCAGACAGATCTGTTTCGCTGTATCACAGTTCATCAGTACGGTTAGACAGCCGATTGCTTTTTACCCAGGATTGAAACCCGGCCGAATTGGCGTCAGTCAGCGATTCTACCTCTAAGCTACGGGCGCTCGGTAGAAGGAAGCAGACTTTTTAACGTGTATATTATCATTATACACGCCCAACAGCTGAGAGTGTTATAGTTCATTCCTGCAGGTTTGTTCATTCATTCATATATATATATATATATATATATATATATATATATATATATATATGAATAAACAAACTGAGATAGATAGATAGATAGATAGATAGATAGATAGATAGATAGATGATAGGTTATGAACAGAGCGATATCTATCTATCTATCTATGTATCTATCTATCTATATATATATAGTCATCCGCAGACAGATCTGCTTCGCCGTATCGCAGCTCATCAGTACGGTTAGATATCCGATTGCTTTTACCCTGGATTGAAACCTAACCGAAGATAGATAGATAGATAGATAGATAGATAGATAGATAGATAGATAGATAGATAGATAGATTAGCATAATTAACATTTAACCGTTTGCACGAGGCTCTCTGCATGCGATAAAATTCTCATTAAAGGGAGCAGTGGTTTCTGGGACTGTCCCAGCTGACATCGTAGAGAAGGGAATAACACTGCGGTCTGATCTTTGCTACTGCTTTCTTTATCGCTGTTACGGTAGGTGGAAATATACAACCGATCGTTTCATCCGCCTAGCCCCATAATCTCTGGGAGTGGAGCTAAGACTCTCGGTCTAAATTAATGCAAACCGAAACCTGAATCTCTGGCTTCGTGTGCCCAAGATTGCGACACCCCATTAGAGTCATAGCAGCCGCTTTTTGTGGTGGCATTAATGGCACTTTGACTGAAGTTGACTTGGACGCCCCCAGGTAACGGCGGGAAAGAGCTTAATGCCGCTAATAAGTGGCTGCCTTCACAAACGTTACAACTATTGAAAGTTAGCTCTTGTGTTCCCCATTTTGTTGTGATACATTGATCGTCAGGTAGGATGATTTGTAGATTTGCATTAATTTTAAAAATGGCGGGGAGAAAGGAAAGGAAAGAGAGAAAGAATGAATAGAAACATCTAGTGATCTAGTTAAAAAAAAAAGAATATGAAAAAAAATAAGATTGAAAACGCCTGAATTAATATAAGTAAATAAGAAAAAAAGAATATAAAGGCAGAAAGAAAATAATATATGTAGATAACGGAAAATAGTATAGAGAGAAAAAAAGGAAGAATTCGGATTTAAAATAAAGGAATTTTTTTTTCTTTCTTTTTATTGTACATTATTTTCTTTCTTTTTATTGTACATTATTTTCTTTCTTTTTTGGTTCATATTCTTTTATTTTAAATCCGAATTCTTCCTTTTTTTCTCTATACTATTTGCTGTTATCTACATATATTATTTTCTTTCTGCCTTTATATTCCTTTTTTTATTTACTTATATTAATTCAGGCGTTTTCAATCTTATTTTCTTCATATTCTTTTTTTTTAAGGGTAAAATCAATTATTGCAAATCGCGACCTAGGTTTCTACTCATGGTAGAAACCTAGGTCGCGTAATAATTCGTTTACAAATGGAAAATATTCAAAAGTTCTACAATATAATTGTATATAATAAATTTTGATTTCTTGGTATCGATTTATACATATATATATATTATAAATTTTCTGCACTATTTTAAGAACTGCAACCTTGAAACTTCTGAATATCTTTTCTTATGTCTTTGTCTATGAGCGTATCAAATTTCATTAAAATCGGACCACTCCTTCTATAACCAGATTTTTTCGATTATCAATTTTCGATATTTATCGGGGGTACCTCGATACAAAACCTAGCTAAGAACATTCGCATACGCTTATAGTACAACTGTGTAAATTTTCAAGAAAATCGGTTCAGCCGTTTCGGAGTCTATAGGTAAGGGATACAAACACACACACACACACACACAGAGACAAAGTTCCATTTATAAATATGTTTAGATATATATATATATATATATATATATATATATATATATATATATATATATATATGAGAGAGACATTGGTGCTCATTCAATTATAATCAATCCATTTGGAAAAGATCTCTGATTTTTCATTTGTTAGCTTGTACTACTATTGTTTTTTGTGATGATCGATAACATTATGTCTCATCCGGGTCCTTGTTTGATTTTTGGGAATTGTGAGCACATTTTCAATGCATTTTCTTAGTGAATCCTTTTCTATCCTGATCAAACTGACATTTATTAAATCTAAAAGGTGGTCAGAGTGTAGTTATGTAGCCTATCTCTGCGATGTCCCTATAGTCGAAACTTAAATCTGTCTATAGTAATTTCGAATGTTCATTTTGCACAATCTATTCTGTATATTTCTGTCTTTGCACTGTGGTTGTTTCTTATTTGTTTGGTGCTGGTTATAGATCTCATTGGTTTATAGGTAATGTTGATGAATTTTATATCAAGGTTAGATAAGGTATTTTTGACGGAGGCTGTTATGAAGTTGGTAGGCAATATTATGTACCTACTTTTATTGTGGGATATCAGGTGTTTTTTATTTAGCTAGACAGGTGAAGCTTGCGTGTTTAAATTTAGAAATTGGCAGAAGGTAAAAATAACTAGAATTTACATTTTCGGATTAAATAGATTCTGGGTTGGGTTGAAGATGGAGTGACTATTTAATATAATTAAAGAAATTCACTGAAAAGTTCATTGTCTGACTAAGATACTCTCATGAAATGTGTGCAAATGCGGTTTATTTTCGAACATAGTCCCTTTTGCAGTTCGCATAATTCTTCCATCATTATTGCTGTACTTTAGAACCCTTTTGAGGAAGAAGCTTTCATCTTGTTGGTCCGAAAAGTCATCAACAGCAAACATTGCTTCCCAACGAAGTTTTTATCATGTTGAAAAACAGATGATTGTCAGACGGGGTGAAATCTAGACATGTGTTTTTTTGTTTTTTTTTTTGAAAAAAAAAAAAAAGTAAAAAAAATAAGAAAACAGTCCGATTTCGACCTTTGTTATCACGGCACAGAAAAAGAAAAACAAAAGAAAAGCCAGACAGTGGCGACAATTACATCAAGAAAAGTAGGAAATAATTTTTCATTTACCTCTGGAGCTTTTATGTTTTCGTTGTACAAAAAGTTTCTGGTTTTTCCAAAAACTACCATAAAACAACATACTTTTGCAAGCGTGCAGTATCTGACCATGGAATTAGTGACTGTGCTTTTATCTGGAAGGCAAGGAGGGTACTCGACCCATTAGAAACTGGGAAAAAAGATTAAGTAGTTGTCAGAGGAATTGTTGTTGATAAAAGGGATAAGTTGTTGTGAAATGTGAAAACACTCTTCCAGTCGTTAAATTCGGTTTTGGCCCGCCCCATGCACTGGTAGACCGGTGAAAGCCTCGATTAGAATTACCTCCTATCGCCGATGAGTTAAAAATAAACATAGGAAAGCGGCGATAGTTAAGTTCTGTGAGGTTAATTAGGAGTTTTATAAGGAATACAAAAAGAAAAGAAACAACTTAGACACGCATATAAAGATTTGTTGTGGATTAAGATGTTGTAGAAGAGAACATCACTCGAAAAAGAAGATTAGATTAGCTTTCTTGTGTCATTGGGGGTAGTACCCACAATGGCATCAGGAAGCTAATTCAAGTCTTGGAAAACGTTTACATGTGGTACGGACCAATTTTTCGTTTTTTAGTTGGGAGCTTAAAACGATGTGGTTAGCGAAATGATCCACTGATTGAAACATTTGCCAGCATCATCAGATACAGTCAGGCCTTAGATAGTTTTCTTTTTTCCTCTCGTTTGGTTATTATTGTTGTTCCATAGGCAGAGTTGAAATGATATGCACTGCAAAAATAGCAAATTTCTGCGTTCAATCATCGTATGATTTAAATTTTTAGGCAATACAATGTGTAATAGAAACTCGAACAAGAGTTCACATGGGTATGCGAGGTCATTTACCTGGTGTCAGTTTGAAATTGAAAATGGCGTAAACGTCTATAATAATGGTCGAGCACCGGAGATGCCTGTGAGTGTGATGAAATTCTAAGAGTGAAGAGAAGGGACTGATAAAAAACGACATTGTGAACCGTGTAATTTTTCTGTTGAGTATGCTTTGAAAAGAAACGAAAAAAACAAACTTTTTGTGCATTATGGAAACTTCTGATGTGTGTTCTATGAAAAGAAAAGAAAGGAAAAACATTACCTTTTTAAACATTATAGAAACTGTCTTGTGTTAGTACTTTCACAGTTTACAGAACTTTCGCTGACGTCGTGTTTTAAGAAGAAAAAAGAGAAAAACAGACAACGAACATAAAAATATTAATAATGGTAACAAGAAAAAAGGAAAAGAAATAAAAGTGAAAAATTAGGTGCTCTTTATTCTTCTCTTTCAGTGTATTGTGCATTAATTTTTATTTATTTAAGGTTTTCTTCAGGAGTTGATCGATAGCAACAAGGTTGACAACAAACTAACTAAAGAATAAAAATAAAAATAAAAAGAAGCAAAGCATAACTGAAGTAAATCAGTCCTTTAGTGGCCAGTATGTGGGTTGTGATTAGCGCTTGAATGAACGAATAAATAAATGAAAAAAGAGAAAAAAGAACAAAAAAAAGAAAAACAATAAAGTAAAAAAAAAAAGCAAGTGTAAATGAAAAAGGCAGAGGGTAATTGCCGTGGTAAAAGAATACTATAGGTCAGATGTGAAAATAATGAATCCAAGATGCGCAGAAAACTTTGGAAGCTGACAAAGGTATGTGAAAGATAAAATTCTCTTATGGTTATAAATTATGTAATCACACATCTCAGAATGATCGTTTTCTAAGTGTAACCTAAATGTGACATAAGGCCGAAATTATGGAGAACCTGGTGAGAGTCAAGCTCACTCCTCGGTTGTAATATTTTGACGCTACCATTATTCCACATAGTAACGCGTGTCAGTATGAGTAGACGGGCGACCTGCTCAGTGGGAGTTAAAAGAAATAAAAGAAAAGGAAAACTTTTTTTATGCAAATCGTGTTCTAACTTGTTCACACTCCTTAAACAGTGCAGACTCCGCTAGCTAGGCCATGTCCAGCTCATACTAGATGGTTGCATTCCAAAGCACCTTCTGTATGGAGAGCTGGCCTCTGGAAGAAGACCCACTGGGCGGCCACAACTGCGGTATCGTGACATCATAAAACGCTATATGAAAGTTGTGGGTATTAACATGGAGAGCGTAGCAGTCAATCGTTCAAATGGAGAGGAACCCTGGATCAACAACTTAAATCAAGGGAAGAGAAACTAACACAAGTCGCCATGGAGAGGCGGGTTCGCAGGAAGCAAAATGACGGCTCAGACAGACCAGAAACAAAACATAAATGCAGCCTCTGCAACAAAGACTCACTCTCGCATTGGTTTCTACAGTCACAGACGCCGATGCTCCAGCCAAGCAGACAACTAGGATGCTACCCATGGTCAACCCTGCCCAACGTATGCCTACTACTAAGTTCTGGCTTGATTCGATGTTATGCCTGTGTTAGAACTTAAATTTTGCATCCATAAAATCAACGAGCTAGACACATATGAAAGGGAAAAAAGATGTTGCCTTTCATATGATGTTTATTTTTTTGTTTGTTGTTGTGTTATCGTTGATTGATTTTTTTAATTATACCATATTAGGTAAATTGTTGTACAATGACGTAGGTTTTGGTCATGAAAAAAAGGCACTTAAAATGTTCATGGGTGAAGATTTTGAAAAAAGAGAAGAGAAGCAGTGTTATAGATTTGTTACTATGTTATCTTGTTCGTTATGGAATTTTGGCATGATCGCCCGGTTCACACTCCACCCACGTCTATTGAACGGGTGAAGAGGCTCATCCCTTGTTCCTTGTTTAGGATGTGGTTTCTGGCTTTCTCTTTTCAAAACTTTTACTCTTATTTTTTTTCTTTTCTCTCTTTTTTTTTCAATTGGAGTAGATAGACTAAACTATCGCCCGGTTCACACTCCACCCACGTCTATTGAACGGGTGAAGAGGCTCATCCCTTGGTCCCTGTTTAGGATGTGGTTTCCGGCTTTCTCTTTTCAAAACTTTTACTCTTATTTTTTTTCTTTTCTCTCTTTTTTTTTTCAATTGGTAGATAGACTAAACTATCGCCCGGTTCACACTCCACCCAC
The DNA here is from genome assembly GCA_037127315.1 of Ascarosepion bandense. Classification (NCBI taxonomy): domain Eukaryota; kingdom Metazoa; phylum Mollusca; class Cephalopoda; order Sepiida; family Sepiidae; genus Ascarosepion; species Ascarosepion bandense. The sequence goes on along the minus strand of JBBBDQ010002480.1, from coordinate 562,460 downwards.
GTCTATTGAACGGGTGAAGAGGCTCATCCCTTGGTCCCTGTTTAGGATGTGGTTTCCGGATTTCTCTTTTCTATTTTCCAATCTGTTCACTCTCACGTAGCCCCCTGCACATCAGTGACGTTACCGCCTATGATTTAAAAAAAAAGAAGAAAAAAGTGTATTTTGAGCGACGCCTCTGTTGCTGTAAGTTTGAAAAAATAGGTATTGTTTTAAAATGTCAAATAAGTGAAAAATGCACGTGTGAATCTCGAGTTTGTTATGACTTGCTGGGTCAAGAAGGTTCAACGCCTGAGGCAAAATGCACTGGAAGTCACAGTCAGACAATTTTTTCTAGTGACGCCAACTGACACAGATCTGAGTTTTCAGTTGAATGTTTAGTGGTAATTGTCAGTTAGATTTCGACAAGTGCAGAGAGTGGTTAACCTGAGAACAGCTCAGAGTGGACCGAGGTGAGGTCGGGCTTAGCCCGATTGGTTTTCCCTGATGTGTGTGTGTGCTGACAATTCAAACGAAGACCTATCCTTCTTCTTCTTCTTCTTCTTCTTCTTCTTCTTCTTCTTCTTCTATGTGCCCTGTTCATTCAGGACGTAGGCGATCATGGTTTTTGACGTCTTCCTATCCTTGGTGGCTCTTAGCACGCCTTCTCCTGTTGCACCATACAACCCTCGTTTCATCATCCACCTGATTAGGTCCTACAAATATGTTATCCGTTGCTTTCCTCTGTCTCTTTTTCTCTTTATCTGGCCTATTAGCATCAGGTTCTTCAAGTCCTCCTTCCTCATTGCATGTCCCAGGAATTTCAGCTGTCTCTTTCTGATTCTCAGTATTAATTTCCATTTCGTTTCAATCCTTTCCAAAACCTCATCATTGCCCACATGCTCGATCCATGATATTCGCAACATCCTTCTGTAGAACTACATTTCAGTTGCTTGAATATGTATAATGTTTGATGATATTGTCCAGCATTCACTGCCAAATTGAAGAACTGAGAAGACATAGCAATTCAGTACTCTCTTCTTTGTTTCTAGCGAAATTGTCCTGCGTCTTAATACTTTACTCAACTTCTGGAATGCTTCCTTCGCCATGCCAATTCGCCTTCGGATCTCAGTGTCGCACTTTCCGTCTCCTGTTATAACGCTTCCCAGGTATTTAAATTTTTGTAACTGCTTGATTCTAGTATCCCCAAACTGTATTTGGCATATTGGGCTGACCTTTTTACTGATGAACATGCATTCGGTTTTCTTGCAGTTTATTTGTAGTCCTTTTTTGTCACTCTTTTCCGCTACCTTCTGTAGGAGATAGTTGCGTATTTGATATCTAAATTTTGATATCTGTTGATTTTGTGAGCATGAAAAAGAAGTCATTGTTTTTGCTGTATATTTCGTCGAATTTTTGTTGTGAAAAGATAAACAACGTTTGGGTTCAGTTGATCTTCGTTGTCGTCGGCAGATTTCTTCTTAGAAAAGAACTCTCTATTGCCTGAATTTGGTCCTCTCCTTCGAAATTGTCCGTCCTCTGATATGTGTTGCTTTCTTCCTTTCTTCCTTTCTTTTATTTCCGTGATCCATGTTGGTCTCGTTCTATCTCAATCCCCGTTCCCTGTTCCATTTTAGTTTCTTTCTTTTTCATAGCTCGTTTTCGGACATATTTCTGGCGCGAATTTTACTGTTTCCTAATACTATTCTTGTTGATAATGTCCGCCATAGTTTATGGATAAAGTGCAGCACGTAATCTGTTTAATGATGCAACGTCAAAGATTGATTATCACTCCCGAATCAGACACTCTACTGAATCGGATTAAGTCGGCAATACTCGAAAAAATATGGCGGCCTTTTATACACGTCGCATTGAATATTTTGAGCTTCCTGATTGGTTAAGCCTTCTATTCTGTCTCACCTGTATACACATATATCCAGAAACATCCAACAAATGGTTTTATCTAGTATTTTTGATGGTAATGGTTTTCTCTAGTATTTTTTTTATGTTAATGGCTTTGTCTTGTATTTTTTTTATCAGAGTTCATATTGCAATTTTTGACGTTAATGGTATTGATACTGTCCGCCATAGTTTATGGATAAAGTGCAGCGCGTAATCTGTTCAATGAAACAACGTCAAAGATTGATTATCACTCATGAATCAGACATTCTACTGAACCGGATTAGGTCGGCAATACTCGGAAAAATATGGCCGCCTTTTATACATGTAGCATTGAATATTTTGAGCTTCCTGATTGGTTAAGCCTTCTATTCTGTCTCACCTGTATACACATATATCCAGAAACGTCCAACAAATGGTTTTCTCTAGTATTTTTTTTTATGTTAATGGCTTTGTCTTGTATTATTGGTTAATCCTTCTATTGGTGAGCTATAAAATGGGTTAGCCCATGGCTGTCTGCCCAGTACACATATGCACACAAAAAAGTCCAACAATTCTTAGTTTATGAGAGGCAATTTTTGCTATCTCAATGCGTCTTCAGATTCCGGTATTGCACTTTTCGTCATCTGTCAAAACATTTTACCAGATATTTAAATTGTTTTACAAGTCCTAGTTTGGTAACTCCATTTTGTAATTTGCACGTCGGGTTGTTGTTTTTTTCACTGACAATCATACATTTTGTCTTCTTGCAATTGATATTTAGTCCTTTATTTTTCCTTTTTCTTCTCTACCTTCTGTAGGAGTTCAGTTCCTGGGCATGACGGTAAACTGCAACCAGCAGCAAGGCTTCTGATTGGGGAGGTTGTGAGAAGCATGGAACCACCTCTCAATTGCTGTTGTTCTCAGGTCCACCCTGACCCAGATTGATAGCAACTGTTAGGGTCCCAGCTCTGGGCAAATAGTTAACCCATAAACTGGGGTCAAGGCGCTATAAATGTATAAGATAGACTTCTATAGAAATATATACATTTTAAGGGAAAATATTTGCAGCAATGAATTTCTGAAGAAAAACACATTTTTGAACAAAAAAAAATTATTTTCAGCACAACATTTTGAATACAAAACTAGAAGTCATTTTCAGTTTTCTAAAATAAAAAAGAATATGAACAAAATTTTCCTTAAAATCTGTCTAAATCAACCTTCTCACTATTTTTTTAAATTGTATCACCCGAGCAAAGCGGTAATGCCACTGATATGCAGGGGGCTACGTAATAGTGAAAAGATCAGAAAAGAGGAAGCCGGAAACCACATCCTGAACAGGGAACAAGGGACAAGCCTCTTAACCTGTTCAATAGACGTGGGTGGAGTGTGAACCGGGCGATAGATAGATCTAGCTACTCCAATTGAAAAAAAAAGAAAAAGTGAGAAGATTGGAAAAGAGAAAACCGGAAACCACATCCTAAACAGGAAACAAAGGATGAGCCTCTTAACCTGTTCAATAGACGTGGGTGGAGTGTGAACCGGGTGATAGTTTAGTCTATCTACTCCAATTGAAAAAAAAAAGTGAGAAGATTGGAAAAGAGTAAACCGGAAACCGCATCCTAAACCGGAAACAAGGGATGAGCCTCTTCACCTGTTCAATAGACGTGGGTGGAGTGTGAACCTGGCGATAGTTTAGTCTATCTACTCCAATTGAAAAAAAAAGTGAGAAGATTGGAAAAGAGTAAACCGGAAACCGCATCCTAAACAGGAAACAAGGGATGAGCCTCTTCACCTGTTCAATAGACGTGGGTGGAGTGTGAACCGGGTGATAGTTTAGTCTATCTACTCCAATTACTATAACGGAACATTAAAAAAAATACCTTAAAATCCTACCTTTTTGGCATTAAGTAACTCACAGAGGTTGATATGCCGTTAAACAAAACTCAAACTAAAAACAAATAACTGTAGAGGTTCTTGTAATTTTCTTTCTGGGCTTACTATCAACGCTGCATCGTTTGTGTATTTTTGGGTAATCATTTTACCCCAAGCCAGCCAGAAATACTACTGCTGTGGAAGGGGGGGGGTTTACAACGGGAGAATAAGAAAATGTACAGGGAATGTTAAAAAAAGGATAAGAGATGAATGGAAATTCAGTTTGGGTATCAAATAAATAAAATACATTACATTTAAACTTTGTAGCTATCAGGAAAGCAAGCAAATAAAAGTGAGATCAAAAAACGGGAAATGGGAGAATAGAAACTGTTAGAGTAGTTAAGGAGGTTACGTTTAACTATTTCGACGGTAAAAGAGTGGGACTTTGATGCCAATCTAGTAGCACGATTAATTCATGTGGCCAAGGTACCAGCGAAAAAGCTTATCAGTGCAGTTGCCATGAAAGTACTTGTAAAAAAACAAAAACAAAAAAAACAGATGGAAGCCATATTGGCGAGAAAATGACTGCAGGCGGGCTCTCAAATCAGGATCGATTACATTGCAGATCCTTTTTCGGATTTTGTCGAGAACCTTAAAATGAATGGCAGAAACACCCGACCAGATATGACAACAGTATTCAATGCACGAACAAATGGTAGATTTATGTTGTTAAAATCGTGACCGCCATTAATGAATCCTGATAATATCCCAATTCTCTCAGAATAGTCTCACTGTTTAAATACGTCAGGAGAGAAAACACCATTTTATATTTTTAATATTTACTGAATTTATTTTCTATCCGTATGCAAAGGTTTAGAGTTAATAAGGGTATGATAATGATAATTTATAGTTTGAAAATCGGATAGGAATTCATTTTTTTCGATTGAAGAAATTTTGGGGGTTTTTAGTGATGAAAGAGTCGAGAATGCAAAGCTATTTTCTTTGGCTGTTAACATGACTCTTCGCCTTTGCGCCTCTGAATGGCGAAATTAGTCACGTCCTAGGATCACATCGTATCAGTAGTTCCATGAAACCATCTTGTTATCATTTATAAAAAAATGAGAGAATCCCATTATAAAGAGAACATCGTGTACGTTGAATAACGTATTAGAAATCGAACTGAAAAGTTTGGAAAGAAAGAGAAAGAGAAAGAGAAACTATAAATAAAGAGAGAGGAAATAAAGTAGGGTATAGAGAAAGAGATTGGTGAGAGAGAAAAGAAAAACAGTGAAGATAGATAGATAGATAGAAATGAGAGAGAAACAAATAGTGAAATGAAAAAAAAAGAGAGAAAGAGAACAAGCGATAGACAGATAGATAGATAGATAGATAGATAGATAGATAGATAGATAGATAATGAACAGACATAGATAGTTAGATAGATAGATAGATAGATAGATAGATAGATAGATAGATAGATAGATAGATAATGAACAGACATAGATAGATAGATAGATAATGAACAGACATAGATAGATAGATAGATAGATAGATAGATAGATAGATAGATAGATAAGATAAGAACAGACATAGATAGATAGATAGATAGATAGATAGATAGATAGATAGATAGATAGATAAGAATATAAGACATAGATAGATAGATAGATAGATAGATAGATAGATAGATAGATAGATAGATAGATAGATAGAGCGAGCGAGCGAGGAGTAGTCGAGAGAAATAGAAAGTTGAAAGAATTAGAAAAAACAAAGGAAGCTGAAAGAGTAAAAGAAAGTGAAGAGAGATATATATAGAGAGAGAGTGGGGTGATAAATAGGTAGAGATGAATACTGGAGAGCTAGAGAGATAGGGAGAAATGGATCTAGAAAGAGGAAGGGGAGCGACGGATAAACAGAAAAAAAGAATTGCACAGAAAGTGAAACAGAGAGAGAGAATAAAGGGAAAATTCTACAGAAATAGAAAGAGAGTTAAATCAAAGATAGAAACAGAAAAGTAAAGCGAGAGGGAAAAAAAGAGAAACAGAAATAGATAGAGGAGAGAAAGAGAAAAGAGAAAAAAGACATAGACAAAGAAAGAGTGAAATAGAGGGAAGAGTCCACAAATATTACTAACGCCTGAATTATTATTTCCTCAAGCGTTGAAATTGCAGAGAATTCAAAAGAGAAGCCTGATAATTTGTTTTACAAGGGGAAAATGATGTCACATCTTTTCGCAAAACGTTCATGTGGAAAGCGAAAAAAAAATATGAGCATTGTATTGTTTAAAATGCTAGGAGAAATGAGTTGAGAAAGATTGCATAGAGTAGCGTCAGTTTAAGTGTTAATGCACTGAATAATATTCGCCGAATTTCACACACTCGAAGGATGTAAAAAAGATGGCGACTTAACATTCTTCTCAAAATATGACAAAATGTTAAAACATCCCTCATGTTTTTCGAAGGCCATGTCAACTTGGTGGAGGCTTACGGCCTATCACATTGAATACACCGGTTCTCACTCGATCACCGAAGTTAAGCAACGTTGAGCCTGGTCAGTACTTAGATGGGTGACCGCTTGGGAATACGAGGTGCTGTAAGCGTTTAGTAACGTCACCCATGTGCGTTGTGGTGAAGTGGATATCGGCTCGGAAAGAGAAATCGGTGAGCTGAGTTCGAATTCCAGTTGAATACCCTGCATTCACTTAAGCACTGATACACTTGGGAAACGTATTAATCCGTCCCTTCCCTCCAGTTATGGGTTAAATAACAAGGGTAGGACTTGGGGACTCTGCCCTTAAAAACAAATCCCAATGAATCTTGATACTCGAAAAGAAAAAGTATTATTAGACACAAAACTTATATAAAAACAACAATAAATTGTTGAAAAGAAATAAAAAAATGGTATTACCAGCAATAAATAAATACAATTTAGTTGGCAATAAATGACCCGCCGAGGTTGATATGCCATAAAACAACCAACAATCATCTTGGTGGAGACGAAAACTTACGTATATTTATTTTACAAGCGCTGCCTCCATACAATCTGTGTTTACACTCTCAGAAATCATATTTCCAACTCAGATCTTTTCATAAAAACTTCGCATTGGTGGAATTGAATCCTTTTTGATTCAGAAGAGCTAAGATGGGTTGACCAAATTGTTCGAATAAAAGATTATAAAGCGCCAAATATTCAGTTGCTCAGTTGGAAGGCTTCTGCTTCGTTATAAAAACAATCTGAAGTACAATCTCGGAGCAGCTAACAAACCAGTTGTCTTCTTCTTCTATGTGCCTATGTGCGATCATGGCCCTTCACGTCTCCCTATCCCTGGTGGCTCTTAGCACATTTTCTCCTGTAACATCTCGCAGCCCCCGTTCTATCCTCCACCTGCTCAGGCCCTTAAAATATGTTATCCGCTGCTTTCTCCTGTCTCTTTTCCCCTCTATCTGGCTTGTCAATATCAGGTTCTCCAAGCCCTCCTTCATCATTGCATGTCCCAGGAACTTCAGCTGTCTCTTCCTGATGCTCAATATTAATTTATTTTCGTTTCTATCCTTTCCAAAATATCATCATTGCTCACATGCTCGATCCATGATATCCGCAGCATCCTTCTGTAGAACCACAGTTCAGTTGATTCAAGTTTTTCCTTGATCTTTGATGATATTGTCCAACATTCACTGCCATATTGAAGAAGTGACATCACATAGCAATCTAGTATTCTCTTCTTAGTTGCTAGTGAAAGTTTCCTGTGTTTTAATACTTCCCTCAGTTTCTGGAATGCCTCCTTCGCCATGCCAATTCGCCTTCGGATCTCGTGCCGCACTTTCCGTCTTCTGTTAAAACATTTCCCAGCTATTTAAATTTTTGTACCTGCTTGATTTTAGTATCCGCGATCTGTATTTGGCATTTTGGGTTGCTTCTTTTCCTGATGACCATGCATTCGGTTTTCTTGCAGTTTGTTTGTTGTCCTTTTTTTGTCACTCTTTTCAGCTACCTTCTGTAGGAGGTCTTGTAGTTTCCTTTCAGTCAGTTAAGTGCCATACGTGATACACGCTTGGGCGACTGACTGGGCAGAAGATTATCCCGCAGTAGGTTGCCATTACTTTCTGCGGTAGACTGGTTGCCAACCAAGGCTATATAACCCAATCTGTCCTGCTATTTAACCCATAACTGGAAGGAAGAGACGGATTAATACCTTTCCCAAGGGTATTTGCGCGTAAGTGAATACAATGGATTCAACTGGAATTCGAACTCGGCTCCCCGGTTTCTCGTTCCGAGCCGATATCCACTGTACCACAACGCACATCCCTGTACCACAACGCACATCCTAGTTTCCTTTACATTGCCTAAAATCCTTGATCGTACTGAAATAGGTGTTTTAATGTGATGTGGTCTTATGAGATTTTTATTGTTTTATTTGATACTATACTTTTCTTATAGTTTCACAGTGTAAACGGGCGAGAAATAACTAAATTGTATTAAATAAAATAAGGACTAAATGAGATGAAGATGGACTGTGAAACGAGAACCGTCTACCCCCGGAGAATAATTAAAGGTCGCAGTTCCCAATTTCTATTACGTTAGACAAATCGTAATTCTTTGCGACATAGTGAATTTATCGGCTTCTTTTGGATGATATGTTAAAACATCCAAAAATCCTCATGAGAAATACAACGAAAATAAAAGACTAAAAAAAAGCATTTGTTACGATATTTGACGCAAAGTGGATGGTAAAAAATGCCATGTCATTTGAAATCAACTGATTTTTTTATAATCTGTTGTGGATTCCGGGTGAGGAACCACACAAAATAATGAACAACAACTCGGATAATTGGGATAGAAAAATGTTATATTAAACGTAAAAATACAAACTGGAACGCAGGCTAGTAATCCAATAATACGATTAGTAAGAATATATATATATATATATATATATATATATACAAGTCTTTGAAGTGAAGCCGTGCTAGAAGTGTATCTTCATGTCGGAACTGACAGGTACTGTGTAATACTAATCAGGCTGAGTGAAGCGCTTAGAGCTACTATGACTAAGAACGCGGTATTCTCTGTGAACTTCGGTATACTACGGATCAGTCGCGGTACTCTCTATGGCAGGAGTATATGTATACTCAAGTCGAGTCCATTATCAAAGAAAACGGGGAAATCCCACAACATAATCATATCGCCCCAAGTAAGGCATTTTACTATCACTGTTTTGAAGGGGGTTACATAGGAGGAAAGTTATGAGAAACAGTGACCGGTTATAGGGGGTGTCAGGAAGTGGGTAAGAAAAGGATGAGAATACTGATGAGAGTAGAGTGGACGGAGAAAGGAGCATGAGAGACAAGATGCAAGTTAGTGAGATAGGAGATGACTATTGTCTTTACATTTAAATTCTTCGAGATTGTAACTGTCGGTGACGCAAGTAAACGGAAGGGAATTCCACAGGCGGGAAGTGCGAGAAAAGTATCTGTTGGAGTAGAATTTGCGTTTACAATTTATCGGTTTCACAGTAAAATGGTGAGACCTAGATGCTAATCTTGTGGCTCGAGTAAATTCATATATAGGAGGCACCAGTGAGCTAAGTTCATCAGAGCAGAAGCCGTGAAAGTATTTGTAGAAGAGACACAAAGAAGCCACATTGCGCCGGTGAGAAATTGACTGTAACTGAGCTGCCAAGTCGAGATAGATCACATTACGGATTCTCCGATGGATTTTGTCAAGGACCTCGAGGTGGATAGCAGGAGCACCCGACTAGATATGGCAGCAGTATTCAATGCACGGGCGGATGGTAGGTTTCGTGTCGAAATGTGCTCTGTAATATAATTGAATTAAGTAAGCCATTTTTAATCGTAACCTGATTTTAATATCAATCCTGTCCGACAATCGAAAGCAATCTACACAATGTCCTGACCAAGATGAAACTTCAAAGCGTTTTCCATAGCCAACATTGCACTAACAAAAGCGAATAGTCATTGTCCATTTATCGGCGGGAAGTATGGCCGACTAAAATCGTCAGTAATTAAGGCGAAGCGATAACAGGTTTGTTATATGTGTAATGCAAGTGCATTTATAAGGATTTTAATCAATAAATGCATTGAAATAAGGAAGAATTAGATTGTCAGTGGTCAGGAATTAATGCAAGCATTATCAGCCGAATAGAATTATTATATGTATAATGTAAATGCGTCGCTAATGATTTTACTTTAGGAATGCATTGAAAATCAGGAAGAAAGTCATTTTCTTAGGTTGGGAATGAATACAAGCGTTACTGAAAGAATAGAACTGTTAAGTGTATAATGTAAATGTATTGTAAATGAGTTTACGCAGAAATGTATTGCAAGTGAGTGAGATATGTGATTGTCCGGTTAGAAAAGACGGTATGTTAGACTTGTGGCCTGCCTTGTCGTTGAAACAGTTGCGGGTTTGCAGTCTGTCTCAAACGTAGACGGACACCTCAGCGTGGGGTAATGGTTAGCACGCTTGTCTTAGAAATGAGTAGTGAGTTCGATCCTCACTGGCTACCCCATACTTCTGGCCTTGTGTCACGTCTAAGCGGCGATTAGAAAATCAACCATCTATGCGTAAAGACGTTCTACCTCCGGTGTATAAAGGACACCTCGATGTGGTGTAATTACAACTAGGTGTCCCATACTTTCGGCCTTTTCGTAGATAGTTGCGCCCAGATAAATAGACTGGTTGGTCGCTTTGGTTTACGGCATATCAACCTTAATGGGCCTTTTAATGCCGACAAGATTTTTACAACAGATATAATAGAATATGTTTTGTTTGTAAGAAATCAGTTTGTAGATCAGATCTCATTCACGAATTGCAAACAAAAGAGGTTTTTTTTTTGTTGAGTCATTTCTATTGCTAGTAATTTTCTTTTCAAAAATATATTGCTGCTGATATTTTTTTCTTCAAAAATTGTATGTCAGTAATATTTTTCTTCATAAATATATTGCTGGTAAAATGTTTTATTTTTTTAAAAATGTACTACTGGTAATATTTTCTTCCCCCAAAAATTATTGCTGGAATTTTCGTAATAAACACCTATTTTTATACTTTCATAGTGTTTTGACCCAAGTTTAAGCCTTGGGAGCGGGGGGGTACTTCTCTCTGCAGAGGTGCAATCAGCGTATTCTGAAGTCACAGCCGACAAGACGGCAAATAAATAGGCATTTTGGCGATGATTTTCCGATCATTCAGGGTCCTCTGGCTAGATGATAATGAGCTGTTTCTTGTTTGGCTTCCTGTCATAAAAAGTTAATAAATACATAAATGAATAAGATAAAGTCCCCGAAACTTAACTCCGGGACAATTAAGACTTTCCGTCTTCTTTTATGTCCGTATAGAATGTGAGCGATCATGGTTGTTCTCGACTATTCATCGTGGGTTTCACCCATTCATACAAACTCATTCAAGATACAGTCACTTTCTCACCGGCACAATGTGGCTTCTCTGTGTCCTTTCTACAAATACTTTCACGGTTTCTGTTCCGGTGAACTTAGCTCTCCGGTTCCCCCTATGCATGAATTTGCTCGAGCTACAAGATTAGCAATTAGGTCCCATTTAATTTGTTGCATTCACTTACGCGCAAATACCCTTGGGAAAGTTAGTAATCCGTCTTTTCCCCTTCGATCTATGGGTTAAATAGCAGGATAGATTAAGTCTTAGTTGGTAACCAGTCTATCGAAGAAAGTAATAGCAATCTACTGCGGGAAATTCTCTCTCTAGCTATGGGTTAGATAGCAGGAAAGTTTCTATAGCCTTGATTGGCAACTAGTCTATCGCAGAAAGTCATAGCAACTTACTGCGAGAAAATATTCTACCCAGTCAGTCATGTCTAGAAAGAGACATGATCGCTTAAGCGTGTATCACGTATGACACTTAACTAACTGACTGAATGAGAAGCAAGTTTACGGAAGGGAGTTCCACATGAGGGAATTATGAAAAAAGAAACTGATGTAGTAGAAGTAGCTGTTAGATTTGTCTATTTCAATAGTAAAAGGGTGGGACCGAAATACCAATCTAGCAGTTCGCTTAAATTCATGTAGTCGGGGCACCAGGAAAAAAGTCCGTGAGAGCAATTGTAACTTCTAATCATTTGTGACAGTTGCGAATAATTATTAGGTACATTAGCATTTACTAGTTTTGTAATATAACAATCTGGCCCCACCCGAGGAAGGCTGATGCAAGCGAGGGTGTTTCCGGTCGTTGAAAGGAACGGATGTCGTTTGACCTTATTTCCGGCAGCAGCGGAAATAACTACAGAGGCAAACAGAACAGGTGTCTCTGAGAATTAAGTGGGCGTGCGTGGGCGAGGCAAAACCGGAAGAAAAGTCCCGGTTCTGGAAGATTATAAAAAGACCTCGGCACACGGATTCGCCAGTGGAGGAGCAACAGAGATCGGCCGGTGAAGAGAGAGACACAACAGTTTTTACACCGCAGTATTAGAGTTAAGCATAAATTATTTAAACCCCATTGATGGGGGGAGTGACAGTGCATTTGTATCCCATAATGTGATGGAAATTGAGACATCTAGAATAATTGACCGATGAGTACAACATTGGTTTTGGTTTGGAGAAACGTCATTAGAAGTTGTGGTCCTGGGTATGACAATAAACTGCATCCGGCAGCAAGGCCTCTGATTGGGAGGTTGTGAGGAGCATGGAACCACCTCATAATTGCTGTTGTTCCCAGGTCCATCCTGACCCGGGGTGGTCGAACCTGTTTAGGTCCAGTCTAAAGGCAAATAGTTTATTCCCAAACTGGGGTCAAAACACTACGAAAGTATAAAAATAGACTTTTATAGAAATATATATACATAAAAATACTTCTATCGAAAAATATACATTTTTTAAGGAAAATATTATTACCAGAAATAAACTTTTGAATAAAAAACTGAAGGACATTCTGAGTTTTCTAAAATAATAGTAATAACGATTTTTTCATAAAAATCTGACTAAATCAATCTTCTCAATATAACAGGATTTTTAAAAATATTTTAAAACCCCCACCTTTTTGGCATTAAATAACCCACAGAGGTGTTGATATGCCGTTAAACAAAACTCAAACTCGAATTCAAACGTCATTAGAAGATGAACCTAGTCCGAGACGCTCATTGGCCTATGATGATGAAGTTTTGAAGTCATTAGTGGGAAGTAGGAGCCAAGAAGTTATGCCAGAAATCGTCATCAGAGGCCACAATTTAAACAACATAGGTATGCAGATGATACAGTGCTGATAGCAGACACGGAAAGGTAACTACAAGACCTCCTACAGAAGGTAGCTGAAGAGAGTGACAAGAAAGGATTACAAATAAACAGCAAGAAAACCGAATACATGGTCATCAGTAAAAAGGGGCAGCCCAAAATGCCAAATACAGGTCGGGGATACTAAAATCAAGCAGGTACAAAAATTTAAATACCTGGAAAGTGTTCTTACAGAAGACGGAAAGTGCGATACTGAGATCCGAAGGTGAATTGGCATGGCGAAGGAAGCATTCCAGAAATTGAGTAAAGTATTAAGAAACAGGACAATTTCGCTAGAAACAAAGAAGAGAATACTAGATTGCTATGTGATGTCAGTTCTTCAATATGGCAGTGAATGCTGGACAATATCATCGAAGATGAAGGAAAAACTTGAAGCAAATGAAATGTGGTTCTACAGAAGGATGCTGCGGATATCATGGATCGAGCATGTGAGCATTTATTAGGTTTTGAAAAGAATGGAAACAAAAAGGAAATCAAAATTAAACATCAGGAAGAGACAGCTGAAGTTCCTGAGACATGCCATGAGGAAAGAAAGCTTGGAGAACCTGATACTAACAGGACAGATAGAGGGAAAAAGAGACAGAGGAAAGCAGCGGATAACATATTTGGAGGATTTGAGCAGGTGGATGACACAACGAGGATTGCGTGGTGTAACAGGAGAAAGCGTGCTAAGAGCCACCAGGGATAGGGAGACGTGGAAAGCCATGATCGCCGACGTCCTGAAAGGACAGGACATATAGATGAAGAATCCACAGTAAAGTAGTCTGAAATTAGCAAAGATCTTAAGCATGTCACTATCTGACATATGCTAGCACTTAGAAAAAAATAGCGAAATTAGTAAGGTTTTGGTTCTACATGCTCTTAGCAAAAAGAAAAGACTGAACGTTTGGTAAATAAAAAAATGAAGTTATATATGGCGTCAGTTAATATTTTAACCAGCAGCAACCTAATGTTATTATTTCGATCGCTATGTCTCTGTAGATGTTAAGCTTTGATACTTTTAATGGAGAAGACCAATTTCTTCCTTCTCTTTGTACAGTGTCCTTTCGGATCTTCCTATCCATTACAGCTCTTAGTAATGTCAATTTTTCATTATTTTTCGCCTAGACTCTGTTCTGTCGTCTGTTTACACATACTTGTTATGTAGGTTGATTTCCGCTGTTCCTCCTACTTTTAATTTATCCTGTAAGTGTCAGATTCTCTAAACATTTTTTCTTGAAAATGTGTTTTAGTAATTTCAGCTTTCTCAGTTTAATTCACAATAAAAGCGTCCTTTCATTTATTTCGCTTAAAACTTACTTGATACTCATATAGTCAGTTCATGTTATTCCCAGTGCAAATAGTTGCAATAACACCTCTCAGAAATATAGACAAACTAGCAGTTTAGTCCGGTTTCACTCGGGTAGTTTAAGGAATAATAAGAATAAAAACCTATGATGAATTTACATAGCAAATACTTACAAAACGTCCACTCTCGTCACATTAACCCTCTAGGGCCATTCGTATCATATTTGATACAGTATGAAAACAAGCCTTGAAAGAAATATTTTCCTGAAAAATTTTTTAAGAGAAATATTTTATAAATTTCAAATGAAAGCAGTACTGACTGCTCAGTCAATGAATACCAAATGTTTCCTTATAGGGATATACTGTATCAAATATGATACGAATGGCCCTAGAGGGTTAATAGGTAGAGGCTAGCAGTTTAGCCCGGTTTCGCTCGGGTAGTTTAAGGAATAATAAGAATAAAAAACATATGCTGAATTTACATAGCAAATACTTACACAACGTCCACTCTCGTCACTTTAATAGATAGAGACTAGCAGTTTAGCCCGGTTTCACTCGGGTAGTTTAAGGAATAATAAGAATAAAAAATATATGATGAATTTACATAGCAAATACTTGCACAACGTCCATTCTCGTCACTTTTCTAGATATAGATAACAATGTAGAATGTCTCTATTGAATTAGGATGGGATGGGAAGATATAGATATATAGATAATATAAAGTAGGGTGATCGATTCTATATTTTAATCAATACATAAATTGGTCCCTGACTTTGAGGGTTGATAATATACATTTTTCCAACTCTTAATTTTTCGCTTTCTGAAAAATTTCAAGGTGTCGTTAGCGTTCTAAAATTTTGATCTACCTCTGAGCGCAAAATGCAGACGCTAAGTCGAATCTATCAAACAAACAAATACTTACACAACGTCTACCCTCATCACTTTTATAGATATAGATGTTGAAGGTTCTTTTTAGTAGTTAATTACCATTAAACTTACGTTTTAATACCACGAATAATTTGCCCAATTTATTTTTTCGTTACTTTTTATAAATAATTGTTTATTTATTAATTTTTAATAGTAATTTTCTTTTCTGTACTGTACATCTTCACATGTATGCTAACACCTCTCCACAGCTTCCTATCTCTTCTAAATAATGTTTATCACCTTACTATCCCCGTAGTTTTTGTACAGCACATATTTATTCGTTAGATATGTTATTCACAGATTTCTTATGTTTCTGTTGCCTTCAATATGTCTTGTGAGTGTCTAATTTGCCAATACCTCTTTTCGTTTTATGTTTGCTAAAAATATGAACTGTTTCTTACGAAGTGTCTTTTTCGGTTTTGCATTCCTTAAAACTTCCTCGTTCTTCACATAGTCACTCCAAGTTATTTCTCAGCATGTATCAGATGAACCACATTTCTGTTGCCTCTACCCACATTCTTCATCTGTGTTCAATATTCACTAACATTAGAGGTTGACTGATATTACAGTCAACTGTTGACTACACTTTTCTTTGTTTCTAACGAAAAGTTCCTGTTTCTTAATACTTTGCTTAACTTTTTGAAATCACTTTTGTTTGCTGAATATGTTTTTGGAATTCGGTGACACATTTTCCATTCTTTGTTAGAATACTTCTCTGGTAGATAAATTTGTGTGCTGGCTTGGTTTAATCATTTTGTATTTCTCATCTCAGGTTGTGCCTCCTGTTGGGAACCATAGATATTGTTTTAAAATTGATGGTTTGTCCTTTTATCTCACTTTTCTTTGTTTTATTGCCTTTTGATACTTAAGCAGTTCACATGCATCCTCTTAGCAAAGCCAAAGTAATTAATTATATCTAAACATTTTGCTAACATAGAACACCAAAACATTCAATTACATCTAAAACGGAAGTGTGTATATACGCCATTAGATTCAACTTTTTTATAATCATATCACCCCAAGCAAGGCATTTTAGTGCCACTGTTTGGGGTCTTATTAAATCAGGGAGATCGTTACTGTAGATAAGAAAAAGCGTGGGACCTGGAATAGGCATATCCGTTCAATACTACCTTCATTGTGCGATCTGAGAGGAATGACAAACAATTGTCCAGTTAGTTATACCGTAGCCCAGCAGCGTGCATAGAAGGCCAGCATGCCAGGCTCTGTTAAACAATGTCCAGGGCAACAGTTCGGGCGTCGCCTTTCTTGTCTAGAGCTTGCTGTATATACTCAGTGATGGTCGTGAACATATCAGCAGTAGATCTGGTGAAGCGGAAACCATACTGTTTGTCAGAGAAGATTCTGTGGGCTGTTAGATGTTGTTCCAACTCGGCGTTGATGATGGCTTCGAACACTTTGCCAAAGATAGGTAGGAGGCTGATAGGGCGATAATTAGCGGGGTCTGAGGGTTCCCCGTTATTTTTATATATAGGAACAATAGAGGAGGATTTCCAGCAGACAGGAAAGCAAGATGCAGAAAGGCAGTAGTTATAGAGTTTAGAGAGAACAGAGGAGAGTTCAGGAGCAAATTTCTTTAGGACAATGATTGTTATTCCGTCACCACCAATCGCTTTATGGGGATCACGCTTTGAAATTATTTTGGAGACCACCGAGAAAGTTATATGTATGTCAGTCAGTTGGGCCTCAGTTTGGGGTGGGAAATCGGGTACAGATACTCGGCCTTGTCTGTTGAAAAGGGGAGGACTTCAAATTCGTTGATTAGAGGGGACTGGGGGATTGCTGCTGTTCAGCACGCTTTTACAGCGCCTCCAGTAGTCTTTGGAGCCGAACTTACGGGATGCTATGCGCTGCTTCATTCTGGCTGTAAACATCAACTTAGCTCCTTTAACTATTTTTATACGCTCATTGCGAGCCGAGGCAAACAGACGTCTGTTATGGTCCGATGCGTGACTCTGGTAAAGCCGAAAGAAGTGATTTCGGTGGACGATGGCAGCCGAGCAGACAGGGGAGAACCAGGTGGGGTGAGTGGGATTTAAGTCTTAACTTCCTGGCAGGGATGAAAGCATCGATGCCAGCCTTAACCCAAGAGGAGACCTCAGCCGCACAGTCTTCAACAGGAAGGCTAAATACTTTTTCCCAGTGACGTCACACAGGAAATCGCGGAACGAGTCCCATCAGCTCTTTGGTAGCAGTAAGATATTCTGCTGGTCTTAGGTTCTTGGGTGGAGTGAGAGTAGAAGAAGATACTAACGGAAACTACTGCATGGTCAGAGTTCCCGAGAGGGCAGAGAAACGCGTGGAGAATTCCACTACCTGCGTAAGGTTCTGAGTGATTAAAGAATTCATGGTGTGGACACCAGCAAGAACTGTGACGGAGTTCTCCAGCCACTTGGCGTTGTGGGTGTTAAAGTTGACAACCACAAATATATGAGCAAATGGATGGGACGAAATGTTCTTGTCGATATTATTGGAGATGCTGTCAAGAACGGAATAGTCGGGAGATGAGGAGGAGAGTTAGAGAAAGAAGAGATAGCTAACTGAGCTTAGAAGGGAGAGACAGAAACATATATAAGAATGATGTATGAATTGAAGAGAGATCACCCTAGCCACAGAAAGGCGTTCACTGACGTAGACACCAAGCCCATGCATGTGGACATTGGTGTCCTTCCTGAAGAGAGGAAGGTAGCCAGGGACGTAGAATTCAAACGAGATGATAGAAGGATCAAGGTTAGTTTCGCAGAGGGCTAGGATGGCAGGTGGGTTTAATTGGAGGAACGATTCGGCCCTGTAAAGTTGGAGCGTAAACCTCGTATGTTAGTGAAGGAGACGTTGCTGAGTTTGGGTGCTTTTTGATTAGGTGGTTTAGTTTTGCTATTATGGAAGTGTGAATTCATGGTTAGTGAGTTTTCTTAGGAGAGATGTCCAGAGAAGAATCAGTCGGTCGCTATATGCAGCAGGTGTGGGAGAGAAGCTGGTGCAGACTACAACATAATGTGGCCTCAGTGTTGCCCACCGGAGGTTCATGCAGGGAAACCCATCCATGCACGACATGGCACTACACCAGATTACGATATTATTCAACTATTGATCAGAGCAGCCTCTCCGAACGTTACGCAAGAGTTTGGGCTCTTAACTAACACTCGGGAGCAGACATCAGGAAACTGCCAACCCGGTACCCTCAGAATGAACAGACGTTGCCACCCTCCCAAATTATTACAAAAACCTTGCGACAGCTCTATCACTGGGAGATGATGAGTGGAGAGAACAGAAAGACCCATTTCTAAACAAGAAAAAAGGCACGCGCCTCTACTTCTGTCCAAAAGAAGAGAGAGAAGTGTAAACTGGGCGATAGAAGGGTCTATCTACTCTGATTGAAATAAAATACAAAAAAAATACTAAATTTTAATTTAGTTAAAGTCGAAAAGAGCCATCCAAACAAATAGAAAAGCAGTACTCCCAATGCCTATTTAAATAAATAACTAAAAAAGTACTGACTCATTTTTGAATTATTTTGTTTTTTTCACCGCTATGTAAAAGACTAAATATTAAATGTGTTGAAATATTTTCAAAAGAAAACAAAAGTAAATTAACTGATTTCCCAGATTTCTATTTAAGTACCTCCAAAAGAATAACCAACAATTAAATGAATTACCAAAGTTAATTAAAATACAAAAACAATTAAATTAATTACCAAAATTAATTAAAATACAAAAACAATTAAATCAGTTACCAAAGTTCAAGATGGCCACAGGAGAAAAACAAATTGTACTCACAGAACAACGGTTAAGCGAACGGAAGTACGTATATACGCCATGAGATTCAATTGCATATAAAACGGATGTACATATATACGCCAGAAGATCCAATTACCTCTAAAACGGAAGTTCGTATATACGCCATGAGATACAATTGGATATATAACGGAAGTGCGTATATACGCCATGAGATTCAATTGCATTTAAACGGGGTGTACTTACATACGCCATTAGAAATGTAGTTCTTTACATAAAATATTTTGTTAGATAGTCGAGAAAAAATTCAAATGTTTTTTGAATTTCCTGGATGAGGATTTATCACTATTTACACTATTTATATTCGGACTATTGTCCTCCTCTTTCTTGTTTTGCCACAACATCCGTTGTGACATCCGGCCTGTTCAGTTATTTTCTGCACGTAATTTACTGCTGGATAAAAAGTCATTTTGTGAATTAGATGATACGCCATGAGATTCAATTGCATCTAAACCGGAAGTCCGTATAGACGCCATGAGATACAATTGTATATAAAACGGAAGTACGTATATGCGCCATGAGATTCAATTGAATATATAACGGAAGTGCGTATATACGCCATGAGATACAATTGTATATAAAACGGAAGTACGTATATGCGCCATGAGATTCAATTGAATATATAACGGAAGTGCGTATATATGCCATGAGATTCAATTGTATCTAAACCGGAAGTGCTGCGTATATATGCCATGAGATTCAATTGCATCTAAACCGGAAGTGCATATATACGCCATGAGATTCAATTGCATCTAAACCGGAAGTGGTATACACGCTTTGAGATTCAATTGGATATATAACGGAAGTGCGTATATATCCATGAGTTTTAATTGCATCTATACACCATGGGATTCATTTGGATATATAACGGAAGAAGGTTTATACGCTATGAGATTCAATAGCATCTAAACCGGAAGTGCGTATATACGCCATGAGATTCGATTGCATCTAAAACGGAAGTACGTTTATACGCCATGAGATTCAATTTCATCTAAACCGGAAGTGCGTATATACGCCAGAAGATTCAATTACATCCAAAATGGAAGTTCGTCTTACTTTCACGAGTAAGGCGAAAAAGGCAACAAAAATGTGAAAGACACGTTTGGTCCGTGTCATTCTCGGCGTCCTCCTTTAGAGCCATGGATTTCTACAAATCCCCTTTTCTTCAGTGAGTAAATTTTCGTGTTTCTTAGTATTTTGTTTAGCTTTTAGATGGCATTTTCCGATGTATTTAAATACGCCATCGAATTTCTGTGTCGTATATTTTATCGTTTGTTATAACACGTAACGATAAAACTTTTGAGCTTACTTGATTATCTCATCTATAATACGTGGTGAGTGCATTCGGCCGTCCATAACGACTATATTTGCCAATTCTTACAGTCGATAATTTGTATTTCTTCTCTAACAATTTCTAACAAAGTTAGGTGACCAGTCAGTTAAATGCCATACGTGATACAGGCTTTGGGTGATCATGTCTCGAAAGAGACATGACTGACTGGGCAAAAGATTATCCCGCAGTAGGTTGCCATTGCTTTCTGTGGTAGACTGGTTGCCAGCCAAAGCTATAGAACCCAATCCTGTTATTTAAATTATGTTATTTAAATTATTTAACTGGAAGGAAGTCCTGTTATTTAAATTATTTAACTGGAAGGAAGAGATGGATTAATACCTTTCCCAAGGATAATTGACTGACTGTATACTAGTGAGCCAGCCATGACCTGACTCATTTGATAGTTCACCAATAGAAGGGTTAACCAATCAGAAGGCTCAAAATATTCAATGTGACGTCTATAAAAGGTGGCGATATTTTCCCGAGTAATTGCGATCTCATCCGATTCAATAGTGTGTCTGATTCGTGAGTATTAATCTTTGACGTTGTTTCATTGAACAGATTACGTACTGCGCTGTACACTATATTCATAGACTATGGTGGACATGGTCAACATACATCAGGTACCTTTAGAAAGTAGTCGTGTCCTGGTCTACGAGGGTGATTACTTGAAGATTACTTGATGTTTGGCAACAGGACTCAGCACCATACTACAGAAACAGGAGAAACTAGTCATAGCTGTCAGACAACTCCTGCGGCCACATCACCCGTTACATCTGACCACCTAACTCCCAAGACTCCAATCCCCTTGATTAGTATGCTTGTGGCACGGTTCAGGTAGAGAGACCAACAAAACTCCCTACGCCAACGATGAACTGAAAGCAAAGATTATGGCAGCATTCACCTATTTAAGCAAGGAGTGTCCAGAAGAGATGCACGAAATTCCGAAGTGGTCTGGAGGCTGTGTTTGAAGCCAATGGCAATTTCTTCGATTACATGTACTTTTTAGTATTTCAATATACACTACCGGCCATAATTATTAGGCTAACCGAGAGTTTTAAAAGAATGATGTATTTCATACTATTTTTTAGTATTTATTGTCAAATGAATAATTGTAAATTAAAATAGAATGGTTCTTTTGTTAATACTGCGCAATAACATGTGCATCAAATGAATTTATAAATATTTAATAATTAACTAAATTGCAGTTTCATCGATGAAAGAACGAAGAAAATTTAAGGTGATTATGACGAGTTCAATCTTTGCTACCTGGCCATGTAAAATTTTGCAAAGTAATAATAACAAAAGAACCAATCTATTTACATTTAAAATTATCCACTTGGGAATAAATACTAAAAACAGTATGAAATACATCAGTAATAATAACAGATTCAAGCAAGTACAAAAATTTAAGTACCTAGGAAGTGTTCTAACAGAAGATGGAAAGTGCGACACGGAGATTCGAAGGCGAATTGTCATGGCAAAGGGCGCGTTCCAGAAGATGAGCAAAATACTAACACACAGGAAAATCTCAATAGAAACGAAGGAAAGAGTGCTAGACGGCTACGTGATGTCAGTTCTTCAATACGGCAGTGAATGCTGGACAATATCATCGAAAATGAGGAGAAAACTGGAAGCGGCCGAAATGTGGTTCTACAGAAGGATGCTACGGATATCGTGGACTGAGCATGCAAGCAACGATGAGGTGTTGGAAAGAAGTTCCTGAGACACGCAATGAGGAAGGAGAGCCTGGAGAACCTGATATTGATTGGTCAGATAGAAAGAAGGAGAGACAGAGGAAGGCAGCGGATAACATATTTGCAGGGTCTGATCAGGTGGATGACGGAACGGGGGTTGCCAGGAGCAACAGGTGCAAACATGCTAAGAGCCACAAGGGATAGGGAGACGTGGAGAACCATGATCGCCTACGTCCTGAAGGGTCAGGGCACATAGAAGAAGAAGAATGATAATAAAAGAACCAATCTATTTTCACTTAAAATTATCCACTTGGCAATAAATACTAAAAATAGTATGAAATAAGTCATTTAAAATCTCTGGGGTGGCCTAATAATTATGGCCGGTAGTGTATATGTATATATTTGGCAGTTTTTGTCAACATATGAGTTAAAATTCAATGCCAGTGTTATATTCATTCTGCGTTATTTAGACGACAATTTATCCACAGAACTTGGGATATCTATACGCCGTACATAAAATATCCAGTGATATTTGCGTATGGCTTTCAAGCCACAGTTTGGCCACATCTGTTATAAATTAGTCGTTGTTGTAAACAGTTTTTTCTCACGAAATCTGTAGTTAGGAGTGGGTGTGTTGTTGTGAGGCTGAGTAGACTAACGCGGCAACGGCACACTTGTATAGCAGTAGAATTAGTAATTTCAGGCTGAAACATCTGTGCTCGGTCTACACATAAGACAAGACTTATATAAACCAACGATTATATGTTATGAGTTAGTATCTAAACTTATTCATAAATGGAACTTTGGCTCTGAGTGTGTATGCCTGTGCGTGTGTGTGTGTCTGTGTGTGTCTGTGTGTGTGTCCGTTACTTATAGACTCCGAAACGGCTGAACCGATTATCTTGAAAGTTTACACCGTTGTACTATAAGTGTCTGCGAGTGTTCTTAGCTAGGTTTTGTGTCGAGGTATCCCAGATAAACATAGAAAATCGATAATCGAAAAATTCGGGTTATAGAAGGAGTGGTTTGATTTTAATCAAATTTGATACACTCATAGACAAAGACATAAGAAACGATATTCAGAAAGTTTCAATGTTGCAGTTCTTACAATAGTGCCGAAAATCGATAACCATCCTTTCTCATCACTTTCCCCCCATGTAACCCCCTGCGCAATAATGGC
Source organism: Ascarosepion bandense (assembly GCA_037127315.1). NCBI lineage: Eukaryota > Metazoa > Mollusca > Cephalopoda > Sepiida > Sepiidae > Ascarosepion > Ascarosepion bandense. The sequence goes on along the minus strand of JBBBDQ010002480.1, from coordinate 539,223 downwards.
AGTGAAATGCCTTGCTGAGGGTGAAACGATTATATATATATATAAAAGGCAAGATGTTTGTGTATGTGTCTGTTTATCTGCCTGTATATCTGTATATTTTTTTCAGCCCTTTTATTTTAGTTTTTGCTTCGGGTTTGGCTCTAAGTATATATAATTGTAGTTCTTAGTCTCAGCCATGATAACATTTACTCAAAGGACTTATTTAGCCTTCAAAATTCAGTTTACGACTAAAAAGACTTTTTGATATCGATACTAGGAAGTCAAAATTTGACTTACATCCATTCATTTTTCTTACAGTCTACGGTTTCGTTTTAACTGGAAACAACTATTGCTTTTTAGTCTTTCGTGCCAACGTCCAAAGAGCCTGAGCTCCAGGACCATGGATTAGTTTTAAAGCGTTTATTACACCCGAGCAATATACTGCTAGTCATATAAAAATTGTGTTTATAAGTCCCCAAAATTCAGTTCTTAAGGACTCATGGTCCGGCGGATATAGGTGTTGGTTAGTTCCTGACTTGACTGTTAGAGTTGTGAGTTCATTACCAGGCTACAGTAGTGGTGAACAAGTAACTTGCAGTGTTAGAGGGAGATAACTTATGACTTTTAATCGACTTTATGCAAGGAATGGGGTTGATATACCCCAGTGATTGTAATAAAGGGTTCGGTTAGAAAAATGTAAATACTGTAAAGCAAAATATTAAGAAACAAAAACATTTCGTTAGAAACAAAGAAAAGGTACTAAACAGTTAACTGTAGTATTAGCTCTATGGTAGTGAATGCTGAACACAGATAAAGAATGAGGTTCTTCTGATACATGCTGAGAATAACATGGACTGACTATGTGAGGAACGAGGAAGTTTTATTAAAGCAAGAATTAAAAGGACGCAGTTCATGAAGCAGAAAGAGTTCTTGGTGAATTTTACACTCACAAGACATATTAAAGGCAACAGAAACAGAGGAAATCTGTGAATAATTTATCTAACGAGTAAATAGGTATTGAACCGAGACTGGGAGGAATAGTGAGATGATAAGCATTACTTAGAACTACAAGGGATAGGAAGCTGTGGAGTGGCGTAAGCACCAATGTTGTGAAGGTAGATGGCGCATAAAAAATTACTGTTAAAAATGAGTAAGAAAATACTTGTAAAATGGAAATAAAAATCTAGGTAAAAAATTAAGGAGTCTAAAACGCAAGTTTAATGGTAATTATTTCCTAAATGGTTCCTTCAAAATTTGGCTTTATTTTTGAGTTGAGTTACTGTAACTACTTACAAAATTTAGATTGTTCGGACTATTTCTACTGCAATATTTAAGAAAACATGGTGCCAGTGGATAAAAGTGTTGGTTGAGTGATTTAAAAAGTGACTTTACCCAAAGAGTTTAATAGCTGGCCACAGCAAGGGAAAATAAACTTGGACAGTCTATTTACCAAAGCGAATTAGCTGAGATAATAAAAAATGGCACGGCACGTGGAATTAGAATGATGTACCCTTCTAAATAAAGAGTCGGTTCGAAATTCCAGCTGAAGAAAGCCGGTACGTACAATGCCTGAAACGTCGTAAATATGGCGATAACGATGAGGATAACAATCTGAACGATGTAAACCGATCATTTATGTTAAAATGAGCTCATAGTACACTTGATTTTCTTGAGATCATATTCAGCTTTTGAAAAAAATATATTCCTTGTATCTTTTATAAAAATATATTGCTGGTATCTTTTATAAAATGCATTACTACTATTTTGTAAAAATAAATTCCTGGTATCTAAACTTATTTATAAATGGAACTTTGTCCATGTGTGTGTGTGTGTGTGTGTGTGTGTGTATCCGTTACCTATAGACTCCGAAACGGCTGAACCGATTTTCTTGAAAATTTACACAGTTGTACTATAAGCGTCTGCGAATGTTCTTAGCTAGGTTTTGTGTCGAGGTACCTCAGATAAATATCGAAAATCGATAATCGAAAAAATCGGGTTATAGATTGAGTGGTCCGATTTAAATCAAATTTGATACACTCATAGACAAAGACATAAGAAACGATATACAGAAGTTTCAAGGTTGCAGTTCTTACAGTAGTGCAGAAAATCGATAATATATATATGTAAGGCAAGATGTTTGTGCGTGTGTCTCTTTATCTGCCTGTATGTCTGTACTTTTTCAGCACTTTTATTTTAGGTTTTGCTTCGGGTTTCGCTCTAAGTAAGTATAATTGTAGTTCTTAGTCTCAGCCATGATACCATTTACTCAGAAGACTTATTTAGCCTTCAAAATTCAGTTTATGACGAAAAAAACTTATTTGATATCGATACCAGGAAATCAAAATTTGACTAACATCCATTCATTTTTCTTTCAGTCCACGGTTTCGCTTTAACTGGAAACAACTATTGCTTTTTAGTCTTTCGTGACAACGTCCAAAGAGTCTGAGCTCCATGACCATGGATTAGTTTTAAAACTTTTATTACACCCGGAGCAACGCCGGGCTATACTGCTAGTTTTTTTCATAAAATGAATTGCTGTTCTTATAAAAATGTATTACTGGTATTTTTAGAAAAATGAATTGCTCTTATTTTCTATAAAATACATTGCTGGTATTTTTGCGAAAATGTATTACTGGTATTTTTATAAAAATTAATTGCAATTTTTAATAAAATTCATTTCTGTTCTCATAAAAATGTACTGCTGACATTTTTATAAAAATGTATAAACCTTTTCACACTTTTCTTTTTTCTTTTCTTTTTTTTTCAATTGGAGCAGATAGACTAAACTATCGGCCGGTTCACACTCCACCCTCGTCTATTGAACAGGTGAAGAGGCTCATCCTTTGTTCCTTGTTTAGGATGTGGTTTCCGGCTTTCTCTTTCCCAATCTTTTCACTCTTACGTAGCCCCCTGCACATCAGTGGCGTTTCCGCCTTGCTCGGGGTGAAATGATTAAAATATATATATATATATATATATATATATATATATATATATATATATATATATATATATATATATATATATATATATATATATATATATATATATATATAAAAAGAATTTTCTAATTCAAACACATAGGCACATACGTTTATATATATATATATATATATATATATATATATATATATAAACGTATGTGCCTATGTGTTTGAATTAGAAAATTCTTTTGGTAATGATGATCAGATTTAATTAAACGTTCACTTTGCTCTCTTAATTAAAAAGACGGCAAAAGTAGGTCGTTCGATTTGACCAGCGTGTTCTGTTTTTGTTTGTTTTGAGGTTTTTTTTTCCTACTGCAAATCAAACATCAATAAATCGGAGTGCCTGTGATTTGACAGTAATTAGAGTTCGATGATGCAAAACAGCATAAACTCATGTTCAAAAAACTTGATCTGATTCGGACACAACAGGATCCACGCGCCTACGGTTTTGAATTTGATAAAACATTATCATATGCATAAAAAAAAAAAATTCGTCCTACTTATTTAAACTGAACAAAGATCGCTGTGAAGCACCGTCTAGATTTTTTAGGAGTCAAATTCTTCAGAACATAAAAGGGATATTACATTATTTGGGGTCAACAAAAACATATTGAAAGATTTACTTGGATTAAATATCGATAGACAACAAAGGATAATACAAAATGAGGGCGTCAAATAGGTAACAATAACGTTGACATTTTTTTTAATCATATCACCCCGAGCAAGGCGGTAACGCCACTGATGTGCAGGGGGCTACGTAAGAGTGAAAAGATTGGGAAAGAGAAAGCCGGAAACCACATCCTAAACAAGGAACAAAGGATGAGCCTCTTCACCTGTTCAATAGACGAGGGTGGAGTGTGAACCGGCCGATAGTTGCGATGACAGATACATAGGTGGAGAGAAAGGGAAGGTTATACAGGGGAGGGGAGAGAGCTAGAGTCTAGTGGTTAGTAGATGAGTATTGACTTTGCATTTGAATTTCTGGAGGTTTTAGCCGTCAGGAAAGCAAGAATACGGGAGCGAGTTCCACAGGCGGGAATTGCGAGAGAAGAAGCTGCAGGAGTAGAATTGTCGTCTGCATTTGGCTAACCTGACTGTGAATGGGTGGGACCCAGTTGCCAGTCTAGTTGCACGAGTAAACACCTGTTGAGGAGGCATCAGTGACTTAAGCTCATCCGAGCAGAAGCCATGAAAGTATTTATAGAACAGACAAAGGGAGGCCACATTTCGACGATAGGGAAGTGGCTGCAGTCGAGTCGCCAGATCAGTACCTATCACATTACATACTCTCCTTTGGAGCTTGTCAAGAACACTGAGGAGAACGGCAGGGGAACCTGACCATAAATGGCAGCAGTACTCCATGCACGGACGGATGGTTGACTTGTATTGCAGGATGTATTCAGGTGGAAAAAACACCCTGGATCGACATAGTGCCCCAATCTTCTTAGCAGTAGATTTTGCTATAGATTCAATATAGTGGTTCCATTTGAGGTCTGATATAAATTAAAAAAGGATTAATTCAGTAATGTTGAATGACCATTTCGGGTTTTTGGAATTTACCTTCCTGCTTTTTTCACTTGTATTAAAGTATTTGAATTAAATATATATATATGGCGTCAACATTATTTTAAGAGGATACACGTATTTGAATAGACACTCTCTTTATTTTACACAACATTTACGACAAATCAAATATACGTATCCACTGAAAATAATGTGTGAAGTAATAAAATATGCCGGATATATATATATTCATCTGCAGACATATCTGTTTCGCTGTATCACTGCTCATCAGTTCGGTTAGACATCCGATTGCTTTTAGCCAGGATCGAAACCCGACTGAAATGACATCAGTCAGCGATTCTACCTATGTAGAAGAAGGCAGACTTTTAGCGTGTTATATACAATATAAAAATCCGCGAGTAGCTGAGAGTGTTCTAATTCATTACTGAATGAACGATGCGTAGATGCTGGAATAGATACTGTTTTTTCAAAGTCTACCATTCTTCCAGAGTGCTCAATCAGGGTGTGAGAGCGTAAATAGTCATCTGTAGACAGATCTGTTTCGCTGTATCACAGCTCGTCAGTACAGTTAGACATCTGATTGCTTTTACCTAGAATTGAAACCCGACCGAATTGGCGTCAGTCTACCTTCTTCCAGGATGTGATAGCGTAAATAGTCATCTGCAGACAGATCTGTTATTTTTCAATAATCACAGCTCATCAGTACTGTTTGACATCCGATTGCTTTTAGATAGGATCGAAACCCGAGCGAGTTGACATCAGTCAGCGATTCTACCTCTGGGCTATGGGCCCTCGGTAGAAGAAGGCAGACATTTAGCGTGTTATATACAATATAAACATATGCCAGATTTGGTAGTTTTTAGATATTTAACGATGCGAGACCCTTAATGATGTTTTGTATCACATGAAACGGACAACATTAACGGCCTTTAGGGCAGAAATCTCCTACAGAAGGTCACTGAAGAGAGTGACAAGAGAGGACTACAAATAAACTGGAAGAAAACTGCAAAAAAGCAGCACAAAATGCCAATTACAGGTGGCGGATACGAAAATCAAACAGGTACAAAAATTTAAATACCTTGGAAGTCTTCTAACAGAAGACGGAAAGTGCGACACATAGATCCGAAGGCGAATTGGTATGAGAAGGACACATTCCAGAAGCTGAGTAAAGTATTAAGAGGCAAGAATATTTCAGTAAAAACAAAGTAGAAAATCCTCGATTGCTATGTGATGTCAGTTCTTCAATATGGCAGTGAATGCTGGACAATCTCATCAAAGATGAAGGAAAAACTTGAAGTAACTGAAATGTGATTCTACAGAAGGATGCTGCGGATATCATGGGCCAAGCATGTGAGCAATGACGAGGTTTTGGTAAAGGAAATTAATACTGATCATCAGGAAGAGACAGTTAAAGTTCCTGGGATATGCAATGAGGAAGGAGGGCTTGGAGAACCTGATACTAACAGGCCAGATAAAGGGAAGTAGAGACAGGGAAAGCAGCGTGTAATGTATTTGACTGGCCTGAGCGAGTGGATGGCAGAACGGGGGTTGTAACACAGGAAACCGTACCAAGAGCCACCAAGGATAGGGAGACGTGGAAAGCCTTGATCGCCTACGTCCTGAAAGGACAAGGTACATAGAAGAAGAAGGCCGAAATATAAAATGGATATGTAGCAATCAAACTGTACACTTTAGTCAACGTTGCCTAACTAGTAGTTGGTCGGACTAATTAATCTCTGGATGCTAAATGCCATCATCATTTTGAGAATCTCTTTTGATCGTGAATTCCAAAGATGACTTGTATTAATCTATTGATGTCTTAGTAAATTTAGTATTACAATATCTACAGATATATATATATATAATATACTAGCAATATTGCCTGGCGTTGCTCGGGTGTAATGAAAGCTTTAAAACTAATCCATGGTCCTGGAGCTCAGGCTCTTTAGACGTTGACACGAAAGACTAAAAAGCAATAGTTGTTTCCAGTTAAAGCGAAACCGTAGACTGAAAGAAAAATGAATGGATGTAAGTGAAATTTTGATTTTCTGGTATCGATATCAAATAAATATTTTTGTCGTAAACTGAATTTTGAAAGCTAAATAAGTCCTCAGAGTAAATGGTATCATGGCTGAGACTAAGAACTATAATTATACCTACTTAGAACTAATCCCGAAGCAAAAACTAAAATAAAAGGGTTGAAAAAATACACATACAAGCAAATAAACAGACACACACACACACACACACACACACACACACACACACACACACACACACACACACACACACACACACACACACAAACATCTTGCCTTTTATATATATATATTATCGATTTTCTATACTATTGTAAGAACTACAACCTTGAAACTTCTGAATATCGTTTCTTATGTCTTTGTCTATGAGTGTATCAAATTTGATTAAAATCAGACCACTCCAAATATAACCCGATTTTTTCGATTATCGATTTTCGATATTTATCGGGGGTACCTCGACACAAAACCTAGCTATGAACACTCGCAGACGCTTATAGTACAACTGTGTAAATTTTCAAAAAAATCAGTTCAGCCGTCGGAGTCTATAGGTAACGGACACACACACACACACACACACACACACACACACACACAGAGTTCCATTTATAAATAAGTTTAGATAATATATTATATATATATATATATATATATATATATATATATATATATTAACATTATTCCTGAGCCCTTTAAAAGTGACTTTGTAAGGTCGTTATTTCGTCTGACCCATTTCTCTCTTATATATATATATTATTTTAACTTATTTTAATGTTTCCCTTTTCTCTTCTGTTACCAAATGACAAAAAAATCTGCCACGGTCTTATTTTTTCTTTAATTTATCTTTTTTTTCTTTTTCCCTACCATTAATTACGTTTGTTGCACACACACAAACAAATAAATTTATTTTCCCATAATATTTTGTTATCGCTGGTAAGACGGGTGTTAAATTCACTCGTCGAACTGGCCATCCGATTTTAGAAATTTGGAATTTATATATAATACGAAATGTTCAAAAATTTTTACAGAGATTAGAATCTAAATCTTTGTAGCAGTAATTCGGACATCAAAACCCAACTTTTACACCGAGTGTAATGTTTACATTTTTTTTAAATAATGAGAAACTAAGCTATTGCACCATGCGGTTGACAGTGAACATTTCAACTTGATGCATCTATGTGTTGTATAACAGAGACGTATACCAGAGTACCATATGCTATATCTGAAAACTAAGGTTGATGATCGGGTTGAAATATAATGACGGGCAACGTGTGTATAAAATTATATTAGCTTATTCAGTGTATTCCCTACAGTGACGGTTGTGTGTAAAGAGGAAGCACGCACATACGATGGAGCGGCGGCTGGCGTTATCTTCCTTGTGTTCTCTTTGAATTCAGGGCTTTTCTGCGCTGTATCTTCTCTATCGACCTAGGAAAACCCGGTCTTATATATCAATTCGGGCCCTGTCGAGCTTCACCAAATTACGTAATTCCCGGGCAGGCCTAATCAACAATTGTTGTCTTTGGCCAGTTGCATTTTGACGAAATCACATTCTTGTTTATTTCATTGTTCCAATTTTTTCGAACTTTGACACGCTGATACAACACCTGATTATTTCATTATTTCTGACAACGAAACTATATCATGCATCTTTGTGATAACGCATTTTTATTATTTCTACATTTGGAATAACAGCTTCTTCAAATATTTACTTACTGATGAATTTGTTTTAAACTTGGGGCTGTTTTAATTTTTTGCAAAATTTAATTTTAAGGCTTTTGTGATATTCTTAGACCTCGATTTTATTATCAAACTAGTTAAATGTAACCACCTCATCTGCTCTAACCATTTATTTTCTTGCACTTCCCCGTTTCATTTGCATGCTTCCCTGACAGCTACAATCTCCAAAAGTTTAAATGCAATGTCAATTGTCATCTTTTATCTACTTGATTCACATTTTTTTTAATCATCTCACCCCAAGCAAGGCATTCCACTGCCACTATTGCGCATGGGGCTACATAGGGGAAGGTAAAGAGAAGGAGTGGTTAGACATAGGGAATGTCAGGAGGAAGGTGACAGATGAGGAAGGATAGCGAGGATGAGGGTTGGGCAGATGGGAAGAGTGTTTGATAGAATGGGAGCAGGTTAGTGTGTTAGGAGGTGTCTATTGACCTTACATTTAAACTCCTGGAGATTGTAGTAGCCGTCGGGGAAGCAATCGATTGGAAGAGAATTCCACAGTCGGGAAGTGCGAGGAAAGAAACTGTACGGCTGCATTTTATCGGTTTCACTGTAAAAGGGTGGGATCTAGTTGCTAATCTAGTATCTCGTTCAAATTCGTATTTAGGGGGCACCAGTGATCTAAGTTTATCGGAGCAGAAGCCGTGAAAGTATTTATAGAAATAAATATCCATCTCTTATCTTTTTTTCAATATCCCAATAGATACAATCTCCAAAAGTTTAAATGCAACGTCGATTGCCATATTTTATCTACTTAATTCCCATCAACCTCTTATCTTTTCTTTGACATCCTCGACACCATTTTTATTCTCTCAGTGTAACACACTGCGTACCAGTGGCATTTCTGCCTTGTTTGGGGTGAAATGATTATATAAATAGAGACTTTGTTGTCAATGTTTTCAATTTATTTTTTGTCGTTGTACATCTCTTTTTCAGTTTCCAACTTTGTGAATAACTTTACTGCCATCAGTGTGTAGGGGATTAAAGAGGAGAAAAGTGATGGGAAAGAGTGACAGGTTATAGGGGGTGTCAGTGATATTCAATGCATCTCCCAAATAGTCTATAGTATTCAATGCATCTCCCAAATAGTCTATAGTAAACTGATTATAACTCTCTGTATATCTGTGCGTTGTGGTGCAATGGATATCGACTCGGAACTACAAATCGGGGAGCCGAGTTCGAATTCCAGTTGAATTCCTTGCATTCACTTACGCACAAATACCCTTGGGAAAGGTATTAATCCGCCTCTTCCCTCAAGTTATGGTAAAATAATAGAACAGATTGGGTTCTGTAGCTGGTAACCGGTTTACCGCAGAAAGCAATGGCAACCTACTGCAGGATAATCTTCTGCCCAGTCAGTCATGTCTCTTTCGAGACATGATCGCTTAAGCGTGTATCACGTATGGCACTCAACTGACTGACTGAATATAACAGTTGAAAAAAATGATTAAGGCTTCTACAGGGTATAAAGTGGGGGATCATTTTTCTATTGTTATGAAGTAATAAACTGATCCCCTACTAATTACTATTTAATAATATAATACATATCTTCCTCCTTTAGCTATGAGTCAAATAACAGGACACATTGTGTTCTATAGTCTTTGCTGGCAACCACTCTACCGCAGAAAGCAATGACAATATACTGTGGGATAATCTTTTGCCTAGTCAGTCATGTGTCTTTCGAGACATGATCGCCTAAAGCTTGTATCACGTATGGCACCTGACTGATATATCTGTAAAACGACAGAACTTCTGATTACTTCTTCTATGGCACTTAACTGACTGACTGAATATAATAGTTGAAAAAATGTTATAGCTTCTATTGGGTATAAGTGGGGGATCACTTTTCTATTGTTATGAAGTAATAAACTGATCCCCCATAATTACTACTTAATAATATAATACATCTCTTCCACATTAGCTATGAGTCAAATAACAGGGCAGATTGGGTTCTATAGCCTTGGCTGGCAACCGGTCTACCGCAGAAAGCAATGGCAACCTACTGTGGGATAATCTTCTGTCCAGTCAGTCATGTCTCTTTCGAGACATGATCGCCTAAAGCGTGTATCACGTATGGCACCTGACTGATATATCTGTAAAACGATATAACTTCTCATTACTTCTTCTATGTACAGTTTCTCTTCAGAACGTGGATGATCATGGCTCCTCACAATTTCATATCCTTTGTAACTTTCAATAGATTTGTCTGTCCTAATCCCTGTAATGGCCACTATGTAAGCTTTCCTCCAACCCCCTTAAATTTCATGTCCTGAGAGTTTTTTTCTTTTTTTTTTTTTTTTCATTATGTGTCCAATAGATATTAGTTTCCTCTTTCTGCTGTAAAATATAAGCAGACATTTTGTTTCTAATTTCTTTAAAACTTCATTTCTGGTATTCCCATATGTTCAGTGCATGGTATGCTTTTTCGCACTGAAGGTAATAATCGTGCAACGTCAGTTGCTAATCGACTTAACGCACCTAAAATGTTAAGAACTTGGTAATCTTCCACTGTAAGCTGACTCCTTAGTATTCGGCTAACTGCCGACTAATATCAACTGCCTAGTAGTTCTTTTGTAGAACCACATTCCTTTTGCCTCGTCTCTTCTTGATCTGCGATCGGAATTTCAAGCATCCACTGCCATACTGAAGGACCGATACGACATTAGATTTAAGTACTTGTTCCCAACAAGATTTGCCTGTTTCTTAATATTGTGGAGTAGTTTTTCGCACTGAAGGTTATAATCGTGCTATGTCGGTTGCTAATCGACTTAACGCACCCAAAATGTTAGGAACTTAGGAATCTTCTACTGAAAGCTGACTCCTTAGTATTCGGCTAACTGCCGACTAATATCAACTGCCTAGTAGTTCTACTGAACTTCTAAAGAACTCTAAAGAACTCTTTAGAACTTCTAAGAACTCCTAGGAACTTCCCAAGAACTTCTCAAGAACTTCTCCCGTTAAATTTCTGTTATTTCTTCATGGCTTCTGCTCAGACGAGCTTAAGTCACTGATGCCTCCTCAACAGGTGTTTACTCGTGCAACCAGACTGGCAACTGGGTCCCACCCATTCACAGTCAGGTTAGCCAAATGCAGACGACAATTCTACTCCTGCAGCTTCTTCTCTCGCACTTCCCGCCTGTGGAACTCGCTCCCGTATTCTTGCTTTCCTGACGGCTACAACCTCCAGAAATTCAAATGCAAAGTCAATACTCATCTACTAACCACTGGATTCTAGCTCTCTCCCCACCCCTGTATAACCTTCCCTTTCTCTCCACCTATGTATCTGTCATCGCACCTGCTTTCTCAGCTTTCTATTGTTCCTTTATAACTAGTTTGTACTCCTCACTCTTTTCTAATTAATCTTTTTACATTTATGTAACCCCCTGCACATCAGTGGCGTTACCGCCTTGCTCGGGGTGAAAAATATAGGAGGGAGTGTCCATTATCTGAGGAATAG
>JBBBDQ010002480.1:432500-522500 GCA_037127315.1 Ascarosepion bandense | reverse complement strand
CTGCGTCAGCTCTTACGTGATGGTCCTTCGGAACCAGCAGCTTTGACACAGGGAAAGTTAGTTAAATAGGTGTCGTGCTCAGTCTGGGACCCCTGGTGAAGATTTCCAAAAGAAAGGAACGAGAAATTTTGGATTGTGATGGGGCAGTTCCTTATCTGGATGGTATATTGATTAAAAGTATATCTAAGGAACAACATGGATGTGCGTTTTGGTGCAGTGGATATCGGCTCGGAACGGCAATTCAAGAAGACGCGTTCGAATTCTAGTTGAATTCATTGCATTCACTTACGTGCAAATACCCTTGCGAAAAGTATTAATCCGTCTCTTCCTTCCAGTTATGGGTTAATGGGTTAAATAACAGGACAGATTGGGTTCTATAGCCTTGGCTGGCAACCAGTCTACGACAGAAAGTAATGGTAACCTACTGCAGGATAATCAGCTGCCCAATCAGTCATGTCTCTTTCGAGACATGATCACCCAATGTGTGTATCACGTATGGCAGTTAACTGACTGAAGGAACAACATATCGAACCTGGAAGAAAGAAATTGAAAAAAAAAGGAGAGTACAGTTTGAAACTCAGCGGGGAAAAGGGCGAATTGCTTTTGCCTAAAATCATGTACCTAGGACAAATTATTGAGAAAAGTGTCGTCAACCAGATCCGTCGAGAGCCAGTGCAATTAAGAATATGCCTTCTCCAACAAATGTTACCAGGCAACAATCCTTTCTAGACTAGAAAATTATTATAAAATCTACATACCTAATATGGTGAATTTGAGATCTCCACTGAACAATTTGCCTTAAAAAGGCGTAAAGTGGAACAGGACTGATAAGTGTCAAAAGGCGTTTAAAGAAATAAAAAAATACTAACGTCAGAGTTATCATTAGCAAACTACGATCCGAAGATGCGGTAATTCTACATAAATACGCGACGGTATCATGAAAGTCATCGCACATGTTAAACCTGACATTTTCTCGTTCCGCCTCAGTTGAGTGAACTTGGGTAAATATCCAGAGTTCCGAGAGAGCTCGCAATTGTCAGACTCTATGTCTTTGTGCAGAGTACGACTCAGTTACGGTTCTATCTACGGACGGAAAATATATACAATGCAATGTGTCCGATCCCGCGGTTAGGGGCTTAGGTAAATTTTGACCCTTCACCTAGGTGTACGCGCTAGGATTCCCCACGTCAAACCTGACCTTGTGTCAATTTCCGTCTCAGTGGGGAGACTTTGGGTAAGAACACAGAGTTCTGAATGAGTTCGGCTTAGAAAACCGTTGGAATCAGCCGAGATTTAATAATATAACCATTAGTAAAGAATTATAACAAAAGAAACGACCGATAGAAAAACAGCAAATTAGTTTGAATTTGAGTTTTGTTTAACGGCATATCAACCACTGTGGATTATTTAATGCCACAAAGGTGGGGTTTTTAGTTATTTTTTAATCTTTGTTATAGTAAGAAGGTTTATTTAATCAGATTTTAATGAAATCTTTTTGTTTTTATTCTTTTTATTTTAAAAAACTGAAAATGTCTTCTAGTTTGGTTTTCAAAAATGTTTTGCTAAGAATATTTTTTCCTTCAAAAATGTGTTATGGCAATATTTTTTTTCAAAAATGTATTGGTGGGAATATATTTCCTTCAAAAATGTATATTTTTCTATAAAAGTCTATTTTTATGTATATATTTCTATAAAAGTCTATTTTTATACTTTCATAGTGTTTTGTCCCCAGTTTAGAGGTTAACTATTTGCCCATGGCTGGGACCCTAACAGATGCTACAAACTTCGGGTCAGGGTGGACCTGGGAACAACAGCAATTAAGAGGTGGTTCCATGCTCTTCACAACCTCCCAATCAGAGGCCTTGCTGCCGGATGCAGTTTACCGCCATGGCCAGGACAAAAAACAGCAAATGAATGATCAATGAAGGAGGAAGAGAAGGAAATATAATGAGACATTAAAAAGGGTGGGGAAAGTCACGCCTGATCCGTTACCCCCACTGCACACTTTCGTTTACATGAATCTACAACCTCACCAGTGCCGCCCACGAACAGCAGCTTCACTCCCCGTCTATGCCGAATAATGTGAAATTAATTCATGGAGATTGCAATTATCAGCGATGTTTTCATGTTCAGTGTTTTAATTATCCTGTCTGCATGGTTCGGATTAATTATTCTACTTTTAATGAGTCAGGCTTATTGTGCATTTGAAATTGTTGAGCGCATCTGCGATTTCTAAAAGCCTCATTAGGGCTTCATCTGATGTCGACAAATCAGGTGGATATCAAAAACACAACCGACCACATGCTTATAGATATGAACGGATTGTGGCAGACAGATAAGTACCGGTGTTGATAGAGAGATAGATCAAAGCATATAATGTCAGAGGCAAATATAAATGGATCGAGACAAGTATAATGGATAAACAGTAGATAGAGATATGAATGAGAGAGACAGACAAATAAATATAGACGGATCGAGACTGACAGACAGACAGAGAAAGAAATAGATAGGCAGTTAATGAATAGATAGATAGATAGATAGATAGATAGATAGATAGATAGATAGATAGAGTAGAAGCAGACTGAGATAGATAGATAGATAGATAGATAGATAGATAGATAGATAGATAGATAGATAGATAGATAGATTAGAACAGGCTAGATAGATAGATAGATAGATAGATAGATAGATAGATAGATATGAACAGACTGAGATAGATAGATAGATAGATAGATAGATAGATAGATAGATAGATAATGAACAAACTGAGATAGATAGATAGATAGATAGATAGATAGATAGATAGATAATGAATCGGCCAAGATAGATAGATAGATAGATAGATAGATAGAAGCAGACTGAGATAGATAGATAGATAGATAGATAGATAGATAGATAGATAGATAGATAGAAGCAGACTGAGATAGATAGATAGATAGATAGATAGATAGATAGAAGCAGACTGAGATAGATAGATAGATAGATAGATAGATAGATAGATAGATAGATAGATAGATAATGAACAAACTGAGATAGATAGATAGATAGATAGATAGATAGATAGATAGATAGATAGATAGATAGATAGATAGATAGATCATGACGACAATTTGATAAACATATAAATAGGGAAAAGCGAGATATTTTGAAACGGAGAGGAAGAATGAAGGATTGAATAGAAGAAGAAAGAAGGGAATTATGGTAAAATAAATATGAATACATTGAGTTTGACATACACAGAGATATAAACAGATTTATACAGGTAATATAAATATATAGTGGCAATAAGTGCGGAAAAGAAAATTGATGCTTAGGTATGTGGGAGCGTTGTGAGTAAGGAATGTCTTTGATGTATCCGCTCCTTTGGTCAGTAAGTAGTTTTGAGACAGGGACGAAGGAAAAGGGAGGTAAAGGCGATGAGCATAGTAAGCCACTTGGCTCAAGGGAGATATTACTTACTCTCGTCTGTCGCGAATCAGACTGTGGATCCGTCTGTCTGGCGATGCTTTCTGTATCGGCTTTTTATTTCGACTTTTTGGATCGCAGGTGATCATCTGGGAATTCATATCCGTATTTGATTCTGGGCTTCCCATTGGCCGGTAAATAAAATTTGCGTAGGCTCGCGAATTGGAGATTTAATATTTAACTAATTTTTAGTTTTCAATCGGAACACCTGCACGAAGCCGGCTGCGCACCGTCGAGTTTTGGTCATTTGCTTTTTGGTCGTGAGAGTGCAAACATCCAGTCCCTCGCTTTTGCTAGGTCAGTATCACCACATCTCTTTTCCAATCTTTTCACTTTTCTTTTTTTCTTTTTCATTTTTTTTTCTCAATTGGAGTAGATAGACTAAACTATCGCCCGGTTCACACTCAACCCACGTCTATTGTACAGGTGTAGAGGCTCATCCCTTGTTCCCTGTTCAGGATGTGGTTTCCAGCTTTCTTTTTTCCAATCTTTTCACTCTTACGTAGCCCCCTGCACATCAGTGGCGTTACCGCCTTGCTCGGGGTGATATGATTAAAAAAAAATATATATATATATATATATAAAAAAAATATAACCTGCTCATTGAATGACCAGTGCATATCCGAAAGTACTATTTATAGAGCTCCAATTCATTCGCTTGATAATGTTGTTAAACTTTACTTTTAAATTACTTCTAACAGGTGGAAGATAAAATTTAATAGCCACATGTTGTCTTTAAACAATACAGGAAAATTACCGTTTTATCCATACATTATTGGATATTTATAAACAACAGTAAGAACCCAATGATTACCTGCAATATCCTAGCTACGTCCAAAATTAAAGTGTAAAAGAGATAAATGTAATCTATGCCTTTTAAAAAAAAATCTTGTCATCTTAAACCATATCAAGAATCCAAATTTGTTTAATAAAAAAGTGAT
Organism: Ascarosepion bandense; assembly: GCA_037127315.1. Lineage (NCBI taxonomy): Eukaryota > Metazoa > Mollusca > Cephalopoda > Sepiida > Sepiidae > Ascarosepion > Ascarosepion bandense. Next base: position 518,094 of record JBBBDQ010002480.1, on the reverse strand, counting down.
TTAATGACCACATGCTGTCATAGAAAAAAATACTTACTTAAATTCTTAGACCCAGGTTGATATAGATCCCTCTTTACATTTGCTTGTTTTAAGTTTAATTCTATTTTAATTTCAGATTATAAATTTAAATTTTAGATTTTTATCCACATGTAACCGTAGAATATTTAAATTTTTAATCTTGTTATTAAAAAGCATTAACATAAATTTATAAGATTTAATTCCCATGAACATCGAGTGAACTTAAATTTCAATCTATTAAACCGTCAGTTTAAAATATGCACCTTATGATTGTATAACGTATGAAACTCTCAGTTGTGCCATATATATATATATATATATATATATATATATATATATATATATTTAATACAGCTCTGTTCATACACGGAACAGTGTTTTATTAACATTTGAATAATAATACTATACATATGTACACCCCACATACATATGTAGGGTGTGTACATATGTTCACATTTATAGTTTACGTCACGATATATATATATATATATATATATATATATATATATATATATATATATATATATATATATATACACAGGTTTAATTGAATAATATAGACAAGTTCTGTCTATTTATTTTGTGTAAGATCCGTGTTCGTATGATCTGATTAGCTTGATAGTGTTGTCATGAAAAGACAAGAAATTGCAATAATTGTTGATTTTTTTATCAGGTCTGAGCTTTCGGCTTACATAAGCCATTCTCAAAGGATGAACATTTAATGTTCAGTGAACATAGAACATTTAAATTATTCTAATTTTCTCTGTATAACTCCACTCTGTTAATACTACTTTAAATGTTGGTGATGGCCGAGGACAGTGACAAAATAATGGCGTTGTGGTCCCTGATCCGATTACAGGCATTTGAGTACGTTATTGGAAATATCAAAATTGATCGTATTCAAACCAGGTTTAAATTGTTTCATTCAGATTGCTTCCAGGATTTTGAGTTTCTGTTTATTATTTTCTTGTTTAAGTATGTATGTGTTATCAACGAGCGTTTTTCTCAGAAGTGTGCGTTGATAACCGTGTTGTTTTAAATGTCGGAATATATTTGAATTGTCATTTAAGTGCAACGTCAGACGCCGTGAGAGCGAATTTGCAGTATGGCCAATGTAGATATTATTTAGGTTGTTAGAGATACATTCTCTAAATGGACATTTGAATTTATAAACTACATTGTTTTTTGCAAATCACTAACGGTGGGGGAAGAGTCATTGCGAACGAATGAATTGGATGTAGTGGATTTAGTGTAATATATAATAAACTTAATTCTTTTGTTAGGGTCTGTCGGAGAAATATTAGTGTTTATGAGTTTTTTTAGGATATTTTCATCTAGTTGATAGTTGGAGTGCATCTGGCTACGGTATAAGAGAGTGATATGTTTGGGATTGGTTGGCCTAGTATCATGTGTTGTTTTTTCCATGTTAAGCTTTTTAAGAAAATATCGTATTTGTTCATCAACTATGTAGTTGAGAAAATTATTGTTGATGAGTGTCTGTTTTATGTTTTTCAGTTCACTGTGGAAGATCTGTTTTGTAGACGAATTGGTTTTTGCACCATATAATAGATTTTTATAATGGCTATTTTGTAATAGTGGGGGCATTCACTAATATAAGTGAGTGTAGAGTGATTTTTGTTAGTTGGTTTTTTATACGGTCAGATAGTAAATTTATTGTCATCAGTGTCAATGAGTATGTCAAGGAAAGGAATTTTGTTATCATTGCTAAGTTCATAAGTGAATTTTAAAATATAAAATATATTTTTATATATATTTGTGTATGTATACATGCGTGGGTATATTAATTAATACTCGTCTATTTTTTCCATGCTTGTAGGTTTATTTATGTGTGCGTTCTTTCTCTTCCTCGTTTATGAATAACTTTCTAAATCTAATAAATTGTAAAACTTAGAATTTTTTTAAAATTTTGCAACAATAATAAAGTAGATATACTATTTAATTAATAATGCTGATCTCAATTTAATCAAATATTAATACTAATGCCCCCCAAAATTATTTTTAAGTCTACTCACATATTCTCCAAATTAAAGGTTGCTTTACTTTGATTGTTCCAGATTGTACATACAACAATGCCTCCCTGATTAAAGGGGTTTTGCTTGTTTTTAACCTTTTAAAACACTACAACTTGAAATAAACCTCATGACTGTTATAAGACACAAGAAGTGTCAAGACAAAATAGCTACTTTTGTAGTGATATTATTTTTTTTTAATCATCTCACCCCAAGCAAGGCATTCCACTGCCACTATTGCGCATGGGGCTACATAGGGGAAGGTAAAGAGAAGGAGTGGTTAGACATAGGGAATGTCAGGAGGAAGGTGACAGATGAATAAGGATAGCGAGGATGAGGGTTGGGCAGATGGGAAGAGTGCTTGATAAAATGGGAGCAGGTTAGTGTGTTATTCATGTTATACTTTCTGAATATATATATATATATATATATATATATATATATCAGAATTATATATATATATATATATATATATATATATATATATACAGAATTATATATGCATATATATATACATATAATATATAATTCAGTTTATATATATATATATATATATAAACAGAATTATATATGTATATATATATATATATATATAATATATAATTCAGTTTATATATATATATATATATATATATATATATACAATTATATATATATATATATATATGTATATAAACAGAATTATATATGTATATATATATATAATATATAATTCAGTTTATATATATATATATATATATATATATATATAAAACAGAATTATATTTATATATATATATATATATATATATATATATAATTCTCTGTTTGTTCCTTCGTTAGTTAGTTACTTAGTTCCTCCCTCCGTTACGCCATTGAAGAAAGATAACACACTTACTCTCTACATGAGCTTTTCCTTCCCCTCTATCTTTTTATAAACGCTACTCTCCTCAGCCTTGCTCTCACCTTTGCCAAACGGAAGAGTAGTAAAGAGTGAGAGAGAGTAGGAGGAGAGATCCTATAGTATTACCGTAGCGGTAGCAGCTTAAATTGGTGGTTGTAGCAGTAATTCTGTTTGTATATATATGTGTGTACAGTACAATATAGTAAAAATAGATATGTTTGTTGTCGTATCTCACGACCCAATAACGAAATTTCTGGCTTGTACACACTTGGCCATTACTAAGTTGGTAGTTTCTGTTTACAATAGAGACAGCAGCCATGATTTTTCTGTAATAAAAAAAAAACATTTTTTCATTTCAAAATCTCTTACAAAATAGCGTATAGTATTTTGGTTACAGTCTGTGCATATGCCGTTTAATATAATATAAGATTACAGTAAAGTAGCTTCTATGGACATTACTTTCATAGATATTTTAATAAAATTACACTCTGTGTTATCGTTATTTTATTATCCAATGCCTTTATGTTTGAAGACGTTACTATCATTTGTAGTTTGACAAAGTAAAATTATCCTTCCGTGGTAGTTTCACGGGTTGAACTAGTATATATTTAAATTAATATATTATTTTACATAGCGACACGGATATTTAAAAATCGAAATTTTAATTTAAATCTTTAAATTTAAAGCGAATGTCTATTCTGATTAGTTAAATTGAACACACATAATTTTTTCTCTCTTCCCACATTCATATATAACAAGCATACTGTTTCTTATATTCAAATGAAAATCATTTTCACAACAATGAGCTAACATTGCCTGATGACGAGGTAAAAATCTCTAAACAGAAATTTCCGTGTCGAAATATAATATAATAATTTTAATTTAAAAACAAATGTTACCTTACGGAATTACAGGAATCAAAGTTTTACTTTGAAATTACAACAAATTTATCTCATTTACTTTCATAATCCTCTACGTGCATTGTCCCTTCAGGACGTGAGTAGCTCTCCACTCTTTCCGATCCTTTGTAACTATGAGTAATGTTTGTCTTTTTCCTATCTCTCCTAGTCCCTGTTCTGCTGACCATTTACACAATTCCATTAGGCAGGTTATTCGTTACTTTCTTCATCTTCTTTGTAATGTGTGTTTCAAATTCTCTAATTCCTCTTTCCTGATCATATGCTCTAGAATTTTCAACTTTACCTTTCTTATTCTGAGTGTTTTTTAATTTCTATTTTCCTTAAAACTTCCTTCTACTCACATGTTCAGTCTATGATATTCTCAGTATCTTTCTGTACAGACACATTTGTGCTGCCTGCAGCCATCTGTGAGGAAATTGCCCAGCATTCACTGCCACGTAGAAGGATCGATATTCCGTAAGAGTTTAGTAAAATCTGTCTTGTTTCTTAATATTTTGTCAAACATTTGAAATGCATATTTCGCTACCTCAGTGCGTCTTTCGGATTGCAGCGTCATCTTCTTCTATGTACCATGTTCTTTGAGGGCGCAGGGGATCATGGCCTTCCACGTCATAATCCCTGGTAGCTCTTAGCACGCTTTCTCCAGTTACTCCACAGAAACCCCTCTCTGCCATCAACCTGCTCAGGCCCTTCAAATATGTTATCCGCTTTTCCCCCTGTCTCTATTTCTCTCTATCTGACCAGTGAGTATCAGATTCTACAAACCTTCCTACCTCATCACATTTCCCAAGAACTTCAGCTGTCTCTTCCTGATGTTCAGTATTATTTTCCTTTTCGTTTCCATCATTTCCAAAACCTCATCATTGCTCACGTGCTCGATCCACGAGATTCGCAGTATCCTTCTGTAGAACCACATTTCAGCTGCTTCAAGTATTTCCTTCATCTTTGATGATATTATCCAGCATTCTTTGCCATATTGAAGAACAGACATCTCATAGCAATCCAGTACTCATTTTCTTGTCTCTTAATACTCTGCTCAGCTTCTGGAATGCACGTTGCCCATGCCAATTCGCCTTCGGATCTCACTGTCGCACTTTGCGTCTTCCGTTAGAACACTTCCCAAATACTTAAATTTTTGTATTTGCTTGATTTTAGTTTCCCAATCTGTAATTAACATCGTGGGCTCCTCTGTTTGCAAATTACCATATATTCTGTTTTCTTGTAGTTTATATGTAGTTCGACTTACTCCATCTATCTTTTTTAGGAGGTCTTCTAGTTTTCTAGCTATCAGCTATCAGCACTTTAAAAATGTCTGGCGGGTACATGAGGTCAATAGTTACAGCTCAAAGAAGCAAAACATGTAGACTTTTCCGAATATATCAGATGGCAATTATGATAATTGTTCATGTTAGAATTTGTCAGATAAATTATGACGGGTTCTGAGTAGGACTAAAACCGAGGAACCGAACGGCGCAGGTGCGAAGAAAGACCGAGCGTAACAAGATGTGATAGATAATGAAAAATGTTAACAGATATGAAAAGAATACTGAAGACAAAGCTATAAAAAGACGTTCCGGGGTAAACCGATTATGAACAGATCGATAGAGAGCAGAGAAATGACTGGGCCTCGTTGCAAGATAAGAAGGCTTGTTTTTAATCCGCGCGTCCAATGCGCGAGAAATGAACAGACAATGAAATCTATCAATAGCATTAAGCAAATTCTCATGAATTTCCTGCTTTTATCCTAAAGACGGGATTGAATTAGCCCTCGGGTAAGAGGATGGACACGTTCTCAGAAATTAAATACGGCTGTTCAGAATAGAAAACTTACTTCCTTGGAATGCATTTTCGCGTAGTTTCTAAAGATGTAAATACTCATTATATATATATATATATATATTGTCACAAAGTTGTGGAACTCGTAAGTTTTTTACCTGCATTTACTTTTATAAAGAATGCTCAATACAAACGTAGAGCGTTATATTGTAATAGTTGTTACAATGGTTTATAAATTCATAGTATTACTACACAAAAATTTTCGCGTTTCGAAGCTGCTTTGTGAGCTTCTCATCAGGTGAAAAGTTGAAATGAAAATTAAAAAATCTTTTAATTAAATAATTTTTTAAATTTTCATTTCAACCTTTTCACCCGATGAGAAGCTCACAAAGCAGCTTCGAAACGCGAAAATTTTTGTGTAGTAATACTATGAATTTATAAACACTTGTAACAACTATTACAATATATATATATATATATATATATATATATATATATATATATATATATATATAGTCATCCGCAGACAGATCTGTTTCGCTGTATCACAGCTCATCAGTACGGTTAGACATCCGATTGCTTTTTACCCAGGATTGAAACCCGACATTAGTCGGCGATTGTAACTCTGAGCAATGGGCGCTCGGTAGAGAAAGGCGGACTTTTAGCATGTTATATACAATGTAAACCTACGCCAGTAGCTGAGAGTGTTCAAGTTTATTACTGAATGAACAATGCGTAGATGCTTGAGTAGCTACTGTTTTTTTTCAAAGTCTACTGTTCCTCCTCAGTGCCCAAACAGGGTGTGAGAGCGTGTATATATATATATATATATATATATATATATATATATATATATATAGATATATATATAATAACTAAATAGACTCTGTAAGTATGCAGGCCGTAAATTTATACTAAAATAAACCTCCGAAAAAACCATTAACAAACAGAACCTAAATCCGTTACAATTCGGTGTACGAAGACGTCGGATAAATGGGGAGAAAAAAAAGAAACCCGCGGAACAAGAACAAAACATTCAATACTCCGCAGTAAAGAAAAAACCCCAAACGGAACCAAACACAAGAAAAAGTGCTCAATACAAAGTACGAAAGAAAAGATACAATAGTAGAGCAAAAACACACAAAAATCTAGAGTGAGCCAAAACCTACCGCGGTTTCACACTACGGATCGTCAGGGCAAAGACTTTGCCTTGACGATCCGTAGTGTGAAACCGCGGTAGATTTTGGCTCACTATATATTTTTGTGTGGATATATATATATATATATATATATATAACGTAGTACACTTGGTATGCAATCCAGGTAAATTCCAATATAGACGAAATAAAGAGAACTCAATGTTAAATTCATTTATTTAATTTAACAGAGTAATATAATTTATAAAAGATTTTAGATTATTACAGTGGGTAATACATATTTCACTGCGTTTTGATGTTATTATCGCGGCTCGTCAGACCCAAATGGTACAACAGTTGGTCCTCAAAAATTCGTCTATCTTTTCTTTATCTTCGCTTTCCTCATTCTTTGGGGTTCTTTTTCGAATGAGCGAGATAACCGTTTCAAATGTCTGTTCTAATATAGACATGTGAACATCTATGTAAAATTAAATAAAAGAAAAGTAATTTGGTGGGGATTTTTTGAGGACCAACTGTTGTACCATTTGGGTCTGACGAGCCGCGATAATAACATCAAAACCCGATGAAATATGTATTACCCATTGTAATAATCTAAAATCTTTTATATATATATATATATATATATATATATATATATACAAGTGAATAAGGAACGAAGAAAAAATTGACAATGTTTAAAACATTAATTTAAAACAGTGCTTGATATAAAATAGAGCCGTGAATATTTATTATAAATTATAGTTTAGAACATGTAGAAAAAGTAAGGTAAAATATAAAAAATAGATTAACTATAAAAACCAAGTGTAAATACAAAAATATTTGTAGCCTTATAATTCAGTAATGCAGATATGTTTACCAAATAGCAATTCCTACTCCCACTTTATCGCACTCACTCTTACTCCTCCTCACCCCATATACATTTCCTTATTTTTTCCTTTTGTTAAGCCCAAAGGACTGATCATAAAAGCTGTAAAGGACCAGACCTTATCTTCTAATGTTAAATCAGTCTATAAAATTTTCAACGCGGCCATTAACCACTTTTATCCCCTATCTCTTCCCTCTTTTCGTTCAAATTCTAATTGACAACTTACAACTTTTATTTCCCATTTCCAATCCCACCTACATCTCATACACAATTCTCCAAATATAAGAAAAAGAATTTTCATTTCTTTTCACACTACCTGATGAGACATTGTCCTTTCAATATCGAGACAAAATGTACACTTTGTAGTAGATGATAACTTTTACATGTTCTAAACTATAATTTATAATATATATATATATATATATATATATATATATATATATATATATATATATATATATATTAGAAGAAAAGACAAGTATAATAGCTTTATCCACGTAAAAAATAATGGAAGCATTAATAATAAAACTACAAAATCAAACACTCATTAAAATCAATTATGAACACGTTCACAATGGGCTGACCGTGTTTAGAACTCGGACTCTTTCAGCAAAACAACAGCGCCGTTTAGATGGATGTTATACTCGTCTTCTCAGAAGAGTACTTGATCTTTCATGGCGAAACCACCCAACTCTAGAAATGATATATGGAGACCTACCAAGAGTATCAACCTTAGTTCAAAAGAGACGTGTCCAGTTTGCTGGACATTGCGCACGTGCCACAGATGAACTCATCGTGGAGGCACTCATCAACTCACAATCGATCTCGTAAATTCACCTTTCCAGACAGCATACACAGAGATACATCTATTGGCAAAGGAAGACCTTACAGGAGCTATGACAAATAGGGAATACTGGAAGAGTGTAGTGAGTTCTATCTCGGCTGAGGCCGCAGGATGATGATGATGATGATGATGATGTGTTTAGAAAAAACAACACATTCTTATCATTCTATAAAAATACGTAAAAATTTGCACATTTAGCAAAAAAACAAAAAACAAAACAATAAATATCCTTGATAATGTGTAATAGAATAGCTGAAAGTGTTCGGATATATAAAACATACGGTCAGGTTTTACAAACTCTATTCCCAGTATAGAAAACATTTATACAAACATAAGATAAAAATGAATTGAAAAATTAGCCAAAGTACCTTGTAAGTCATTATTTAATTTTTCTTTCTCCTCCATATTTAATTTTAAGATGAAGTTTAAATAAAAGCGAAACATGTTAAATTTATAAACGTTTCAGGTTAAAGATTGCTTTTAAGCATGAAACACCAGTTTAAAACTCGGTATCTACCAAAAATCGAATAACAAAAGCAATCTAATAAATATCTATTCTCATCATAACAACAAAATATTTGTAAAGAGTTATTCTAAAAATCAACGGTATTTATACTGTCACAATGACCCACATAATTTTCGGGTTTATATGATAAAAAGCAGCATTAATTTGAACAATTTTTTTCGACATAATCTTAAACTTTGTCAATAAACATACGTTGAAAATTGAACTGTGGAAATATCTGCTAATTGGATGAAGGCTTTTTCCAGATATTAAAATGCTGCCTTCAACTGCTGATTTTGGGTAGCTTTCCTGGCCTCTCTCCTCCCTCTGCGTCACTGTCAGCCAGCCACCAATCACTCACTCGATTTGTAGCTAAGAAGAGAGAAATTTAGCGGCCATGTTTGTTTGAAAAGTTTTGCTTAACCATACTTCTGTGGATACAGTAAGCACACCTGATAATATTTGCGTTTTTCTCTCGTGGCCATTTCGAAATTTGGCAACTGATTTAAATGTTGTTTTCTATTTTAATTTAACTTTGGTAACAGATTTAATTGTTGCTTTATATTTTAATTTAACTTTAGGTAAATGATTTAATGGTCCTGGAGCTCAGACTCTTTGGACGTTGGCACAAAAGACTAAAAAGCAATAGTTGTTTCCAGTTAAAGCGAAACCGTAGACTGAAAGAAAAATGAATGGATGTAAGTCAATTTTGATTTCCTGGTATCGATGTCAAATTTTCTGCACTATTGTAAGAACTGCAACCTTGAAACTTCTGAATATCGTTTCTTATGCCTTTTTCTATGAGTGTATCAAATTTGATTAAAATCGGACCATTCCTTCTATAACCCGATTTTTTCGATAACCGATTTTCGATATTTATCGGGTGTACCTCGACACAAAACCTAGCTAAGAACACTCGAAAACGCTTATAGTACAACTGTGTAAATTTTCAAGAAAATTGGTTCGGCCGTTTCGAAGTCTATAGGTAACGGACACACACACACACACACACACACACACACATACACACACACACACACACAGACAAAGTTCCATTTATAAAGTATAGATTTAACTTTGGTAATTCATGTATGCATCAAAAATATACGTGTCAGGCTCGGAACTTCTTTTTGCACTCCACTATAAATGCATTCTGCGTGAAATCAACATCAGCACCACATAGCGTGTATTTAGTTGGTAACGCATCGTGTCTGTCTTTATTAGTATTATTTTACTGAGAGACGAATCATTTAATCACATAATCTATAAGCTCTTTTTTTCAAATTACTTTTCTGGCGATGTCAAGCTAAAAATTCAATATATATGCCACCAACGTGGCTGGGGCTACACCAACAGAGCAACACACTAAATCTTCTCGGCTTCAAGTTTTCCACTGATATAAAGCAGACCGACTAATTCGAATCAATAGATGTACATCTACTTTAAGGAAAGTTGGATCAGTGAGTCGGGCCAGGAAGTTTTTCTCGTCAAAATCCATCTCGCACATTTACAAATCTACCATTCGTCCGTGCATTGAATTTTGTTGCAATATCTGGTGCTCCTGCTGTATATCCAGAGTTTCATGACAAATGCAATTGATCCTGACCAGGTATCATGACATCAGTCACTTTCTCAACGACGTAACGTGACTTTTCTACAAATATGTTTCTTGGCAACTGCTCTGACGAGCTTTTTTTTTACCTGGGGGCTTCAACTACATAAGCTTAAGCGTGCTACTAGATTGGAAACTAGGTCCCACACTTTTACTGTTGAAATAACTAAATACAACTGCCGCTGATATTCCAAAAGTTTGTTTTCTCGCACTTCCCACCTGTGGAATTCCTTTCCGTTTACCACTTTCCTAATAACTACACGCTTGAAAATTTTAAATGCAACGTCAAACGCCATCTTCTGTCTTCTTGGACCTCCTTCATTTTTTGTACTTTCTTCAGCACTTCATATCTTCAGGCTTATTTTTAATTATAATATATATATATATATATATATATATATATATATATATATATATATATATATATAATTAAATTTATAATTAATATTATGCTCTCATTACGATTGAGCTCTCTGCTGAAGAAAATTTCAAAAACAGTTTCCACTTCGGCTATAATGCGTGACTCTTCAGAAATGAATTGAGTTCTCTCGGTGACTGGCGTCTGTATACACTGCTTACATACAAGACGTTAACATTTCCCTTCTCTGTTCGTATGTGCCGTTGGCTTAGGGAGTAGAAACTCTGATTGACACCGAATTGGTCGAGTTTCGATCCCGGCCAGAAGCAAGTGCCTATGTCTGGCACACACTGATGAGCTGTGATACAGCGAAACGGGCTTGTAGGTGGGTGACTAATGTGTATATATATATATAATAAAAAGAACAAATGGAGTAAAAATCCAGAGCTCATAGAATTTACTTTTTAAAAACAGTGCTCAGTACAACGTCGTGCAATATATCAATATAACATTTTTATTATAAATGATTATAATAAAATGATTTTACATTTTGAAAGCTTTTGTGTGGCGGTGCAAAAATATTTTTATTATAATCACTTATAATAAAAATATTATATATATATATATATATATATATGGCAGCAATCTCTTATTTATGTATGTTTAGTTAAAAATGACAGACACGTGGCTGTGATTTAGTTTTTTATATGATTTTTTATGTGATATAAGTTTTTCTTCTCGAGTTCTAAATTACAGAGAACAAATATGATTTACGAATTCAAATTTCTCTCAAAGATCTGTGTTTCTGATCAATCCGAATTCATAAATAATTAGGTTGGATATACTACAACATGTTTAACTAGAAGACTAACGTTGCATCTCACTGATCCTCGCTCTATTAGGTCTCATTTAAAGACACACGGAGACTATTAATCTCTATCTGCAACATACTCGTCGATAATGCAAATATAATAGCATCATTCAAATATAAAAAAGGGCTAAAATAATGGAAGCATTATAATTAAAAAAAGAAAAACCCAACACTCGATAATATAAACTTGGAACACGGCCATAATGTCTGAAAATGTTTAGAAAATAAAACATTCCGATAACTCTAGACATATAAAACAATCTATATATTCAGTTAAAAGTCAAATAAAATTCATCCTCAATAATGGATAAAAGTACAGTGAAAAGCGCTTGGATGAATAAAATATTCTCAGTAACTTTTATATAATTTATATACTGAAAATAAAAAATTATTAAGATCACATGAAAAAGTATTATAAAAAATCTTATCTACAGTACCTTGTGTGTAATAACGAAACTTTCATTATATATATATATATATATATATATAGTCATCCGCAGTCAGATCTGTTTCGCTGTATCATAGCTCATCAGTACGATTAGACATCCGATTGCTTTTTCACCCAGGATTGAAACCCGATCGAATTGGCGTCAGTCGGCGATTCTACCTCTGAGTTTTAGGCGCTCGGTAGAAGGAGGCAGACTTTTTAGCGTGTATATTATCATTATACACGCCCAATAGCTGAGAGTGTTCTAATTCATTGCTGAATGAACGATGCGTAAATGCCAGAATAGCTACTGCTTTTCAAAGTCTATATATATGAACCCCTTTTTCGAATTATTATATAGTACATTTAGAAAATAAAGACACTAAAAATCCCCTATATTTGTAAGATACATAGATGACATTTTCGTTTTAGTTAAAAATATTGATCAAATTACACAAATTTAAAACCTATTTGAAAGTCACTCCATCCTCAAATTTAAATTAGAACTTGATATTAATAATGAAATTCCATTCCTTGGTGTATTTATTATCCCAGAACAAAAATATACTATTTATCTCTGTAGCAAATCTACTAACACGTGTCTTAATTACAATAGTAAATGCCCTCAAAGATATAAGTTAGCAGTTATAAAAAACTTAAACCAATGCACGCAAATGATATCTTCTTCCAAAATCGTATTCTGTAAGGAATTACACAACATTAAAAAACTTGTTAATAATGGATTGCCTAATTCCGTCATTGATCAACAAAATTTATCTCAATAAACTTAATAATACCTAAATTGATAATAATAATAATAATAATAATATCAAAAAAAAATATGAAAATGAAAGCCAAAGATAAAGCTCTTGAACAGTTGAAACAGCGCTGGCAAGACAAACCACTGCATGGGCAATATCCAGAACGTGCCAATAAATCCAATGTTGACAAAGTTAGTACTCATCGATGGTTAAAGTCTTTTCACTAGAAACTTTCAGGCAAATATTATGCATAATAATATGGATCCAAAATGCAGGTTTTGTGTTAAACACCAAGAAACAATAGACCACCTAATCTCAGGCTGTTCTGTGCTTGCTCCAAATGAATATAAAAATCGCCATGATAGAGTTGGGCAATATTTACATTGGACAATGTGCAAACATTATGGAAAATCTGTAAACAAACACAGGTATGAACATCACCCAGCACCGGTTACAGAAATAGAAGATGTAACCATTCTATGGGATTACACCATCTACACAGACAGAAAAATTGAAGCAAACAGGCCAGACATTATTGTTAAAAACCAGAAGGAGAAAACTTGTCTATTAATTGATATGGCTTGTCCAGCGGATTGTAACATAGCAATCAAGGAATTTGAAAAACTGTCAAAATATAAAGACCTGGAAATTGAAATAGAAAAAATGTGGAAATTGAAAACAAGAGTTGTGCCAGTGATAGTAGGTGCACTTGGAATGATAAAAAATGGAACAAAACAACACGTTGAAAGAATCCCTGGAAACCCCAGCTTAAGAGACATACAAAAAATTGTCTTATTAAGTACAGCCCACACACTAAGGAAAACTTTATCTATGTAATGCTAGGGATGATAGGGAAGATAGAAAAACATGAAATGGAGCCATAACAACACGCCACGATCTTCCTTAGGTCTCCCCGCAGACTTGGTTGGTAGTGAGACTAAAGCAGAAATCGAAATATGATGAAAAATGACATAATAATAATAATAATAATAATAATAGTGTACGTCAAAATATATATAACACTATTAACTTACACTATTGTAACGAAATTCATAATAATTACAAAAACGATGAAACAACACTCAAAAATATTATAAGCAGAAATGTTAAACCAGTTAATAATAAACAAAGGAAGGTCATTATTTATTATAAAGAATTAAATGAATTGATCTTATAGCCTTTAATAACACTACAACCACACAATTAAAAACGCTACAAAAACCAATGTAATGTATCAATTTACATGCCTATTCAGAGATTGTATCACTGATACTAACAATAAACCCACTACATGTTTTTGTTTTACTACAACCATGGTCGCCCGCAAATTTATTTGCCACCTTTCTGATCTTAGTTGCATTAAACAATATTTTTTTAGAAAAACATAACCGTGTATGTTATATTTGACATATATTAGTCGATAACACAACAATACTTAGGCATATACACAGCAAAAAATACCTTCAGATATTAGCAACTCACACTCCAAAAAATTACATTTCAAACTAGTCACAACATATTACATTGGATCTAGACATATGGTTCTGTTGTTAATATTTCAATTCTTCACGTGGTATGGTAGAGCCGCGTCATTTTTTTGCAACTTGCGTCTGCAAATCGATGACCGTTGTCATCGCATAGCAATCTTTTATATCAACATAACAATATCATCTTTGATGGTGAATATCTTTGTGTAAATGTTCATACAACCACTCTGAAGATGGCTCGTGTGAGCCGAAAGCTTACATCACAGACCAGAGTAATAAAAATATCTAAACAATGTTTAGATGTTTAGAACGGCTCATGATTAAACATAATTGTTGTGGGAGCTCCCCTTTTTCTATGATAATGGATTTAACTGAGTATACATATACTCCTGACATAAAGAGATTCGTTAGAATTATCGGAGAGTACCGGACTGATCTGTAAGGTACCGAGAGATACCGAAGTTACACAGAGAATACCGCATCAGTAGTCATAGTAGCTCTGAGCTGCACTCAGCCAGAATAGTATCACACGGATATACTAATTCCAGTACGGCTTCCTTTCAAAGACTTGTATATACATATATTCTTTACTAATCGTATTCCTGTATTACTAACCTGAGTTCCATTGCTATTTTTACGTTCAATATAACCTATTTTTCTATATCAAATACCTTTTTTGTTGTTAATTATTATAAATTAATTGTACATTGCGACACGGGAATTGTTTACAGATAGATTCTCTTCATCAGGCAGTGTTGGATGTTGGTTATGCAAATGATTTACATTTGAAAATCATTTGCCCAACCAACATCCAACATTGCCTGGTGAAGGAAATCTATCTCGAAACATAGAAATTTTGTTGTCGCAATGTAAAATTAATTCATAATTATATGATTATATATATTGATGCATGATTCATTAAATAATATAGACAAGTTTTGTCGTTTTATTTAATGTAAATTCTTTTCATATCGTCTGATAAGCTTAATAGCATTGTCGCTGAAAGAAGAAAAAATAACAGTATTGATACATGTTTTTATTTAATCCTTTCTAATCTTTCGGCTTACATCAGCCATTGTCAAAGATGACAATAGTGTTGGTTGTAACGAGCAGTTCGCGGACGTACGATAGTAGTAGTTGTCTATTTTGTTTGTGTGGGGGATTGGCGAACACGTGCGTGCGTGCTGGAAGCGAAAATCGCACTACAGCTTGTGGCGTCTCACATGACCACACGAGAGTGGGGGCGAGAAGTATTAAGTATGGAAAGCCATTGGGATAACCAATCGCTTATGTTATAGGCATTTGAGAATGTGTGTGGAGATTTCGTAGTTAATTTTGTTTAGGTTACGTTTCAACTGTTTCATGTATATGGCTTCGAGTATTTTTAGTTTTTGTTTAATGTTTTCGTATTGAAGTATGGTTGTGTTTTCAATGAGGATATCACAGAATTGTGTATGTGGTATGGCATGTTGATTTAGATGTCTAAAGATGTTGGAATTGTCGTTTAAATGTAGTGTCAAGCGTCGTGAGAGCGAGTTTGTAGTGTGACCAACATAGATATTGTTTAATCCGTTGGAGATACTATTAGGTATTCCATTAATAACAATAATTATTTACCTTTGGGTGATGTTGTTATAGTTGTATTTTCTATGAATATGTCTCGGATTAGACCATTTGACTGAAGTCTTCCAGCAAACACTCTCGAGTGAGGCTGTTCCACACATTAACAGTTTCTAGGAAAAAGCTGGAATTTTCTTCCTACATTGGGAAATCGGAGGGAATCGTGTGTGTGTGTGTGTGTGTGTGTGTGTGTGTGTGTGTGTGTGTGTGTGGACCCTTAGAAGAAAGGCCATCTATCGCATCTCTTAGAAGAAATAGCGTGAAGATTAATTTTTAAAAAATCCGTGAAGCTTAGTCAGTTAGATGATAGCTTGTGTAGGTCACCCCTTAGAAGAAATAGCGTGTAGATCGGAAAAAAACGCCGTGTATGACAGCCCTTAGAAGAAATGCTGTAAAGCTAAAAAAAATTGGATTGGAGGTCAGCCCTTAGAAGAAATGCCGTAAAGCTAAAAAATGGCGTGGAGATCAGCCCTTAGAAGAAATGCCACAAAGCTAAAAAAAAAATGGCGTATAGTTCAGCCCTTAGAATAAATGCCGAGAAGCTAAAAAAATGGCGGGAAGGTTAGCCTTTAGAAGAAATGCCGTAAAGCTAAAAAATGGCGTGTAGGTCCGACTGCATTTTCCATTATGACGTGTAGGTAAGATGGATTCAATTTGTTTCTTTGCTTTAATGAAACGACTGACACTTAAATGCCTGACACCAACAATATCCGCGGTCTCACTGTAAGGTTTGCCAGTGTGTTCGTGCAGCGTTACGATCCTTCTATGCTTCCTTGGAGTAATGCCCATCGTAGACAATGGCCGTAAGACAATTAATCGACATTCGAGACAACAGTATCAGGGCCTGATAAAAATTGATGCAATCACTGATGACGCAATATTTTTAAGGCCAAACAAATTTCGTAATCAGTCAGTTAACTGCCATACGTGATACACGCTTGGGCGATCATGTCTCGCAAGAGACATGACTGACTGGACAGAAGATTATCCCGCAGTAGGTTGCCATTGCTTTCTGCAGTAGACTGGTTGCCAACCAAGGCTATAGAACCCAATCTGTCCTGCTATTTAACCCATAACTGGAAGGAAGAGACGGATTAATACCTTTCCCAAGGGTATTTGCGCGTGAGTGAATACAATAGATTCAACTGGAATTCGAACTCGGCTCCCCAGTTTCTCGTTCCGAGCCGATATCCACTGTACCAGAACGTACATCCAAATTTCATAATACACCCCCAAAATAGACCTAATCTGATGTAAATAGACATCGATTAGACCCTGACATTCCTGTGGGTCTAAAACTGACGGTATCGTGAAAAAAAAAAAAAGATAGAAACCAAAGTAATTGTTTCAATTAGTTTGCACAAGAGTGTTAGTTAATTCTTGTAGTAATGTATGAAGTTGAGGTTGAAATAATTTCCATGTTGTTTATCTATATTCTTAAGAAAATATAGTACCACTACATTTTATCCAAACTTATTTATAAATGGAACTTTGTCCGTGTGTGTGTGTATCCGTTACCTATAGACTCCAAAACGGCCGAACCGATTTTCTTGAAAATTTACACACTTTTACTATAAGCGTCTGCAAGTGTTCTTAGGTAAGTTTTGTGTCGAGGTACCCCAGATAAATATCGAAAATCGATAATCGAAAAAATCGGGTTATAGAAGGAGTGGTCCGATTTTAATCAAATTTTATACACTCATAGACAAAGACATAAGAAACGACATTCAGAAGTTTCAAGGTTGCAGTTCTTAGAATAGTGCAGAAAATCGATAATATATATATATATATATATATATATATATATATAAAAGGTAAGATGTTTTTGTGTGTGTCCGTTTATCTGCCTCTAAGCCTGTATTATTTTTTTCAGCCCTTTTATTTTATGTTTTGCTTCGGGTTTAGCTTTAAGTAGGTATAATTGTAGTTCTTAGTCTCAGCCATGATACCATTTACTCAGAGGACTTATTTAGCCTTCAAAATTCAGTTTACGACTAAAAAGACTTATTTGATATCTATACCAGGAAATCAAAATTTGTCTTACATCCATTCATTTTTCTTTCAGTCTACAGTTTCGCTTTAACTGGAAACAACTATTGCTTTTTAGTCTTTCGTGCCAACGTTCAAAGAGTCTGAGCTCCAGCACTATGGATTAGTTTTAAAGCTTTCATTACACCCAAGCAACGCCGGGCTATACTGCGAGTTCTGTTATATGTTCTCCATAAAGCCTTGGTACTTATGAGTCAACTCTTCGATATATTGTGAGTAACATTTGAGTCCAATTTGCATGTCCGCTACCCTAATTGTATGCCCGGGACATTTCAACTGTTTCTTTTGTGATATAATTAAAAGCGTTATTTTTATTTCTATTTTCCTTAAAACTTCCTAACTACTCAAATGTTCAGTCCAAAGTGGAAATGAAAAAGTAGACGTAGCAGCTAAAAGATCATTAAACATCAACATTAGTGATATAAAAGTACCCCATGTAATATAACAATCTCGCCCCACCCGAGGAAAGGCAGATGCAAGCGGGGGTGTTTTCCGGTCGTTGAAAGGAACGGATGTTTGTTTGACTTTATTTCCGGCAGTAGCGGAAATGGCTACAAGAGGCAGACAGAACAGGTGTCTCTGAGAATTACGTGGGCGTGCGTGGGCGAGGCAAAATCCGGAAGTACCGGTTTGGAGATTATAAAAGACCTCGGCGCACGGATTTCAGGGGCAGAGAGACAGAGGCAGACGAGAGAGCTAGACCAGACCAGAGGAGCAACAGACGACCCCCCCGTCTACCCTTGGAAGAGCGCTCCCTCAACTCTCTGTATCCTAGGCTACACGGTTCATCGTCATTAATAAAGATATCACTTGATATATTTTTATATATATGCGTGTTTGTTGTTTGTCGCTATATAACACCCCACACCGATTACAAACCTCTAATCAACAACTTTATTACGACCAAATGACAAGAGTTGTGAAACTTCTACAAAAATAACAAACTCTACAAAATTAAACCCATCCTCAAAGAATGGATAGAAGTTAAAATTTCCAATAGGAAAACATCAAGAAGAGAAGAAGTAGTAATGACTAGACTTCGGATAGGCCACACCGCTCTCACCCATTCACACCTACTAAAAGGTGAGGAGGCACCAATTTGCATTCCATGTCAGGAGCTCTACACAGTGAAACATATAGTAAAAAGTTGCATAGATCTTGAACAAATACGATTAAGATACGATCAAGAAAACAATCTGAAAGACATCTTCAACAAAACTGACCCAAATGACCTTTTAGATTTTCTAAAAGCAACAAAATATAGTTGCTAAAGTAGATAGCATATAATCATCACACATCAAATCACAACACCTCTACTTATATCTCGACAGCAATACTCACAAAAGATCAACAAGCAGTAAACAAAAACCAAACGATTTCTTCAGCATTAAATGACACAAAAGGGTAGATATGTTAGTAAAACGAAGAACTAAACTAAACTAATCTGTAGAACCACATTTCTATTGCTTATAGTCTCTTTCTTTCAGTGACCATTCCATGACTTGGAAGCAGATCTATATTATATAACATTTCAGTAAACCTTTCTATGCTTCTAAATAAAATTTTCATTTCTTAATACTTTACTCAGCTTTTAGAAGGCATCTTTCACTATCACAAAGCACCTTCGGATTTCGGTGTCACATTTTCCGTCCCATTTTAAAACACTTTATATATACGAGGGTCATTCAATAAATAAGGTGAATTTTTCGGTATAAGAACTTCTACGAGGGTCATTCAATAAATAAGGTGAATTTTTCGGTATAAGGACTTCTACGAGGGTCATTCAATAAATAAGGTGAATTTGTCGGTATAAGAACTTCTACGAGGGTCATTCAACAATAAGTTGAAGTTTTCGGTATAAGGACTTCTACGAGGGTCATTCAATTAATAAGATGAATTTTTCGGTATAAGGACTTCTACGAGAGTCATTCAATAAATAAGGTGAATTTTTTGGTATAAAGATTTCTACGTGGGTCATTCAATAATTTATAATTCGGTATAAAGACTTCTAATACAGATAGAAGCTTACATTTTTTAATTTTCTTTCCTTCTTTTTCAAAGGGATTTAATTTTTTTGCAGATTGAAATAAATCTTTAAAAGCTTTGGTGATTAACAAAGATGGCCGACCAAGATCTATGCTCCAGGATTGAACAGAGATCAGTTATCAAGTTTTTGGTTGCTAAAGGTGCAAACAAGTGGGTTAAATTGTTTAAAGAAGGACGGAGCAGTATGAGGATGAAAACAGTCCTGGGAAGCCTACAGAAGTAAGGTCTCTTGAGGTAATCGAATCAGTCAATGACCTCATTCAGTCTGACAGAAGGGTGACAGTGGATGACATTGCAAGGACTTTGAGCCTCTCTGTTGGGACAGCACACAAAATTGTCCATGATGACCTTGCTTAATCGAAGGTCAGCTGCCGGTGGGTGTCAAAGATGCTTACTGCAGAGCACAAACAGAAGAGTGTCGAGTTGTCCCTGCTCCCTAATTCCCCTTACAGCCTAGATTTTGCCCCTTCAGACTTTCACCTGTTTGGTCCCTTGAAAGCGTTCACGAGAGGCACGAAGTTTGAAAGTGACGATGAAGTCAAAAGTGCTGCGAGCGATTGGTTGAGACATCAGTCCAAAGATTTTTACGCTAATGGAGTACGAAAGCTTGTGCACAGATGGGAAACGTGTGTGACACTGATGGGAGACTACGTTGAAAAAAAAAAGTAAGCTTCTATCTGTATTAGAAGTCCTTATCCCGAAAAAATCACCTTATTTATTGAATGACCCTGGTAGAAGTCCTAATAGCAAAAAATTCACCTATGTTATTGAATCACCCTCGTAGAAGTTTTAATAGAGAAAAATTCACCTAATTTATTGAATGACCCTCGTAGAAGTCCTTATACCGAAAAATTCACCTAATTTATTGAATGACCCTCGTAGAAGTCCTTATACCGAAAACTTCACCGTATTTATTGAATGACTCTCGTAGAAGTCCTTATACCGACAAATTCACCTTGTTTATTGAATGACCCTCGTAGAAGTCCTTATACCGAAAAATTCACCTTATTTATTGAATGACCCTCGTAGAAGTCCTTATACCGTAAAATTCACCTTATTTATTGAATGACCCTCGTAGAAGTCCTTATGCCGAAAAATTCACCTTCTTTATTGAATGACCCTCGTAGATGTCCTTATACCGAAAAATTCACCTTATTTATTGAATGACCCTCGTAGAAGTCCTTATACCGTAAAATTCACCTTATTTATTGAATGACCCTCGTAGAAGTCCTTCTACCGACAAATTCACCTTATTTATTGAATGACCCTCGTAGAAGTCCTTATACCGAAAACTTCACCGTATTTATTGAATGACTCTCGTATTTAAGTTTTTGTAATTGCTAGTCTCAAACTCTCCAATTCATAATTCCTTTCTTTCGCTGACAAAATATAGATTCTCTCTTCTTTTAATTGATAGGTACTTCTTTCTTCTCGCTTTCTTTTACGAACTTCTGTGGCTGTACCTAATTGTGAAGATCATTCATAGCAGCTCTTATATGTGTACCGTTTCTTATAATTATTTTCTCTTCAATCATTGCTTCTTTGTCGGAGGTACTTTGTTGTTTCTAATCTTTCGTTTTTGATCATTCTTTCCCGAAATTTTTCCAATTTTTGTTCTGTTTAAATTTTGGCCGATGTTTTGTAGAAACTGCGCTGTCGGCAGTAAATTATCTCGTTCGGCACCCTTTTAAAGCAAAATGGCTGCCATCCAACAAAATGACTTACGTAGAAGCAGGCAGGTTGATGAATTCCGTAGAAAATGATTGCTATACAAAAATGGCTACCCCATTATTTACTAAGATCACCTTAATTTGACATAAGGCCAAAATACGGGGCACCCAGTGATGGTCAAATTCATTACTTAATAGTAAATTTTCACCAGAACAGATCGTTTATCATTACTCTATTTACAAAGGGTACAAGATGTCTGCCTAGTGACTTACTAAACGTAGATTTCATGTGGTAAAAGGATGCATTTATGGAGCGCACGTTGAGGACTGAATTCCCTACTCGGTCTTAATTGATCTGAGAAAGAAGCTTGCTAATCATTAAACCAAAATCGAAGTGTCAAAGATGACCCCCTAGGGATCTACTAAGCTACGCTTAGTAGATATAAGTAGATCTTAGTAGATCTTAGTAGATCTACTAAGCGTAGCTTACATGCGGCTTAAGACCAAAATTACAGAGCATCGAGTAAAGACCGAGTTCGCTAGTCGTAATTAATCTGTTACACAAGATTGCTAAACATTAAACTAAGGCTACAAGTATGGATCAACCAGCGAGCATCGGATTCATTAGTCCGTCGTAATTGATCTGTTACACAAGATTGCTAAACATTAAACCAAGGCTACAAGTATGGATCAACCAGCGAGCATCGGATTCATTAGTCCATCGTAATTGATCTGTTACACAAGATTGCTAAACATTAAACCAAGGCTACAAGTATGGATCAACCAGCGAGCATCGGATTCATTAGTCCGTCGTAATTGATCTGTTACACAAGATTGCTAAACATTAAACCAAGGCTACAAGTATGGATCAACCAGCGAGCATCGGATTCATTAGTCCATCGTAATTGATCTGTGAGACAATCTTAACAAAATTGTCCAAGATGGTTGCCGATCTTGACGGATAAAAATCTATTTCGTTATATATATTGCAGTTCTTTTGCCCAAACGGTTTTCGCAATTGCAAAAGAAATTTATTAGCTTGTGTGTTAAATATATTTTTTATTTTTTAACTATTTTTTTCTATTTGTTTTGTTTTATTGCTTGTTGTTCTCTATTTTTTTTATAATCGTGTCGCATTTTACTGCCACTATTGTGCGGGGAGTTACATTGGAGGGATGTCATGAGGAGTAAGAGGTTGCGGGTGTGCCAGGAAATGAGTAGGAGAGGAAAGAGAATACTGATGAGAGTGGGGTGGACGGGGAGGAATGTTATGAGGAGTAAGAGGTTGCGGGGGTGCCAGGAAATGAGTAGGAGGGGAAAGAGAGTACTGATGAGAGTGGGGTGGACGAGGAGGAATGTTATGAGGAGTAAGAGGTTGCGGGGGTGCCAGGAAGTGAGTAGGAGAGGAAAGAGAGTACTGATGAGAGTGGAGTGGAGGAGGAGGAATGTTATGAGGAGTAAGAGGTTGCGGGGGTGCCAGGAAGTGAGTAGGAGGGGAAAGAGAGTACTGATGAGAGTGGGGTGGACGAGGAGGAATGTTATGAGGATTAAGAGTTTGCGGGGGTGCCAGGAAGTGAGTAGGAGGGGAAAGAGAGTACTGATGAGAGTGGAGTGGATGTAGAAAAGCATGAGGGAAAGGATGTAAGTTAGTGAGACAGGAGTTGACTATTGACTTTACATTTAAATTCTTGGAGATTGTAACAAGTCAGGAAAGCAAGTATGCGGAAGAGAATTCCACAGGCGGGAAGTGCGAGAAAAGAAGCTGTTGGAGTAGAATTTGCGTTTACAATTTATTGGTTTCACAGTAAAAGGGTGGGACCTAGTTGCTAATCTTGTGGCTCGAGGAAATTCGTATATAGTGGGTACCAGAGAGCTAAGTTAATCAGAGCAGAAGCCGTGAAAGTATTTGTAGAAGAGACACAGAGAAGCCACGGTGAGAAAGCGACTGTAACCTAGCTGCCAAGTCGGGATCGATCGCATTACAGATTCTCTGTTGGATTCGGTCGAGGTCACCTAAGTGGATAGCAGGAGCACCGGACCAGATATGGCAGCAATACTCAATGCACGGAACTCTTTTATTTTGGCGTTAGCACTTTTTACTGCCATTAATTTTTAGTTTCTATTTTTATTCGTTGTGCGTTTCCTTGTTTTATTTTATTTTATCTTTTTTTTTTCCTATTTTTCTTCTACATTGTAAAATTATTATTTATTTATTGAGCATTATTTTTGCAAATTTTCTTTTCTTTCCTACTTTTTGTAGCCGAATCTTGTGATTTACATCACAACTTTTAACGATTCCATTTTGCTTTCGTTTCTTTTTCTTTATCTTATACGTTAATCCTTTCAGTTTAATTCTTCCTTCTTTTTAACTTCATCTTTTTCATTTCATCTCCTTCTCTTTCCACCTCTCTCTCTCTCTCTCTCTTCCTCATTTCATAATTCTTTTACTCTATCTTTATTTCTTTTTCTGGCTTCACACTTTATTTTTTTCTTTGTTTCCTATAGTCCTTCATTCAATGTTTCCTCTAAACTCGTTCTTTTTTACCTTTTCGGTCTTTTTCTCTTCTTTTCTCTTTCATTCCTTTCTTCTTAATTGTTTTATTTTCTTTCTTTCTTTCTTTCTTTCTTTTGCATCCTTTTTACTCCTTCCTTTTCCTCATCTCACTTCCCTTTTTCCTCCTTTTCTTCATCTCTCCCTTCATTCTTCCTCTCTCATTGTCTATTCTTCTACACATCTGTTTTATTTCTTTTTTACTTATTGCTACTCTTTCTTCTCTGTACTCCTCTAACCACATTTCTATCTCTCCCTCATCCTTTCTTTCTTTCTTTCTTTTTAAAATTTTCCTTCTATACACGTTTCCATTTTAACTCATTTTTTATTATTATTTTTCATTTTATTTTTCACCTTGCAATACAAGTTGTCTATTTCAGTTTAATCTTTTCAAAAACCTTTTCCTACCCCGTTTTGTTTATTTCCACCCGGCACAATCTTTCTCAACGTTATTCAGATATTTTTTGTCCACCCGAAACTCACTGTGCTTCAGCCCCAACGCCTCCTTCTCGTTTCTAATACCTATTTGGGTAATGGCTTCCTGTTTTGATGAATATTTGTTGTGACAGCCGCCAATGTCGGAAGCCCCAGGGCCACGTCTGGTTGCCAACGCCAAATTATCAACTGGATTATTTGTAAAGTTAGAAAGCTACAACCACCTCGAAATAGAGAACGAGAAAGAAACAAGCCAAATTCACACAGTACGCTGTCACCAACAGGAAATGCTGTAATGACCAAACAGCATCTGGGCCTGTGCACTTCCAATCAGAATGACAATTGGACGGCAATGTGCAGCGACAATAACATGATTTCTGGCAGAGAATAAAAACATTGAGAAAAACATGAAACGTCAAAATCAAAATTTGAAAAAAGAAAAAATCAAATCGAAACAGGGCAAGTGGTACTGAATAGAACATTCACGGCTATGAAAACAAACGATAAACAAAGGAGAAGAAAAAAGTGGGGCAGGGTGAGAGAAGTGGGGATAGCAAAAATAAATAAAACAAAACCCTAGACCAACATACAGTTATCCAAGCAAGGAACTTATCACGTCTTGTTGGGAAGAAGGAAAAGAGTGAGTCAGTTAAGTGCCATACGTGATACACGCTTGGGCGATCATGTCTCGAAAGAGATATGACTGACCGGACAGAAGATTATCCCGCAGTACGTTGTCATTACTCTCTGCGGTAGACTAGTTGCCAGTCATGGCTATAGAACCCAATGTGTTCTGTCATTTAACCAATAACTGGAAGGAAGATATGGATGAATACCTTTCCCAAGGGTAATTGCACGTAAGTGAATGCAAGGAATTTAACTAGAATTCGAACTCGGCTACCCCGATTTCTCTTACCGAACAGATATCCAATGCACCACAACGCACATCCATGGGGAAGAGACATCTTATAAAATTTTTATGGTCTTTCGAAAATTATTTTAAATATATTTTCATTATTATTGATCTATATATATAAAAGGCGAGATGTTTGTGTGTGTGCGTGTGTGTGTGTGTGTGTGTGTGTGTGTGTGTGTGTGTGAGTTTGTGTGTGTGTGTGTGTGTGTGTGTCTATCTCTCTCTATGTTCTTTATACAAATCCACCATTTTTATCCAATTCTCACCAAACTTCGAACAAATATTCTTTAGGCTTCCGGCTAGGTTATGGGCTACGTATTTCTTTCCGATTTCCTGCGTATATCTATATATATAAAAGGCAAGATGTGTGTGTGTGTGTGTGTGTGTGTGTGTGTGTGTGTGTGTGTGTGTGTGTGTGTGTGTGTATGCCCTTTATACAAATCCACACTTTTTATGCGATTCTTTTTTTACACAAATATTCTTTAGGCTTCTAGTCAGGTCATGGGCCCACTTATTTTTTCCGATTTCTTCCCGATATCGGAAATCAATATCCCGATATCCGATCAGGTGTGATCAAGATCAGGATTTCTGCCCTTTTATCGTGGTTCTTGCTGCAGAATTTGCTCTAAATTTGTAAAATTAGAGTTTTTAGTCTCAAACATTAGTAGGTCTTCTCAGACGACTTATTTTCCCAAATATCGGAAATCGATGCCCGGTACTCTTTCGAATCTGATCAAAAAACCGTTATTTAGCCATCAATATGGCTCCTTTTCTCTAAATTTACTCCCGATGGGTACAATAAGTTTTCATGGACTTACTTGGTTAGTTTATCCTTGGAAGACTTATTTGACTCCGATATTGGCAATCGATACCCTGATATCGATATTGGGTCTGATCAAAATCAGGTTTTCAGGTTTTTATTTTGGTTTTTGCTTCGTGTTTTTCTCTAAGTAGGTATAATTATAGTTCTTAATCTCGGCCATAATACATTTACTCAGAGGACTTATTTAGCCTTCAAAATTCAGTTTGCGACGAAAACTTATTTGACATCGATACCGGAAATCAAAATATGACTTGCATCCATGCATTTTTCTTTCAGTCTACGGTTTCACTTTGACTGGAAACAACTATTGCTTTTTAGTCTTTCGTGCCAACGTCCAAAGAGTCTGAGCTCCAGAACCATGGATTAATTTTAAAGCTTTCATTACACCCGAGCAACGCCGAGCTATACTGCTAGTTATAAATATTTTGCTTCCTTTGTACACTTTATGATTATTATTATTATTTGAGCTTCTCATCTCAGTACAATGACTCAATCGTATTATTATTATTTCAGTTGGTTTCTGGTGTATACTCATTTCTTTCCGGGTCTCAACCACTGATCTAAGGTCAGAAATGGCACCAGTCATTTTCCATTGAGCATTTCTTGAGCAAAAAGAAACTCCAAAGCCAAAGATCACACATATTTTACATAGATAAAGCCCTTTGTAAGGCATGGGATGTACTTATGAGTACAATTTTTTAGTATTTTTTTAAAGATTGGGCTACCAGGAATCTCTTCAATGAGTCTGTCCAAACATTTTCTAATCAACCCGAGGGCTCCAACTACAACCGGAATTGTTGATGTCCTCATCTGCCACATTTTTGAGATTTCAATTTCAAGGTCCTAGTATTTTTTAAGGTCTTGACAGATACATTACTGTTATGGACCAGGTTATGGTCCGAAAAGAACAACACAACCACAAGGTCAGAAATAACAAATGTTTAATAACAAGAAAATACAATATGAAATGTGGACGGTGTTAGTATGACTGTAAGTCTGGTTTGAAGTGAACTATTACCAACTCAACTCTCTCTCTCTCTCTCTCGCTCTCTCTCTCTCTCTCTCTCTCTCTCTCTTTTGAGAGGCGTAGTATATATAGTGTTAGGAAGAGTCCATTCTGGTGTTACAGGTAAGGACCCATGGCACTATCTATCTATCTATCTATCTATCTATCTATCTATCTATCTATCTATCTATCTATCTATCTATCTATCTCGTTCTGTTCATTATCTATCTATCTATCTATCTATCTATCTATCTATCTCGTTCTGTTCATTATGTATCTATCTATCTCGTTCTGTTCATTATCTATCTATCTATCTATCTATCTATCTATCTATCTATCTATCTATCTGTTATGGACCAGGTTAAGGTCCAAAAAGAACAACACGACCACAAGGGTAGAAATAACAAATATACATTAACAAGAAATAACAATACAAAATGAGGAAGGTGTTAGTATGACTGTCAGTCTGGTTTGGAGTGAACTACTACCAACTCGACTCTCTCTCTCTCTCTCTCTCTCTCTCTCTCTCTCTTGAGAGGCGCAGTATATATAGTGTTAGGAAGATTTCATTCTGGAGTTACAGGTAAGTACAATCTGCAAGAATTGCCATGTCAACAAGAAAGCACATTTGTTTTGTGTTCTTTCATCGTCATTACTAGGCGATTGTTCTGTCTGTGTGTCTTGTAAATGTCCTATGTCTGTATTGCTACAAGGGTTATCTATTTAACAGGGCCTGTGTGGTATTTATACCAGATTATTAGTTTTCGTCATGTAAATGTTGCACATTTTTCAGTGCAGATATTGGTCCACTGTATCATACTTTATCTTATATTCAGTGGGTGCTAACCACGTGTCCCTCTAATACAGGATGGCCAATTATTTCTGGATATTTATCAAAGAATCAGCATTTTGGGTTAACATTATTTTTCAGTATGAGTGCTTGGTAATTTCTAGTTAGCAAGCATTGGCCATGGACTGTAAGAATAAAATCGTCGTTTTCAGCTTTTAATTTTTTAACTTTGCATTACGTAACCACTGATGGGTACGGGAATGTCTATATAGGCTTGTTTAGTACTTCAAGAGTATTGAATATTATGACGAGAGTGCATTTATATATAAAAAAATAATATTAATAATGTCTAAAAATTTATAGTAAGGGATTCTATTCAGTCCTACTTGTTGTTACAAAAAAGTTTTAATTCATGAAGTAGTTGTTAAATAGACAAATTAGGAATAGAACGTTTTGGAAGATTGTAGAATGTTCGAGTAAAATTGGAGAAGATTCTAGAAATATTTAAATTAGGTGTTAGCCTCTATAAAATAGGTTTGGGGGAAGAGAGTAGTTTGTTGTCAAAAGGATTTGCTGATATTATCAACTCCGGCTTTGATTCAAGGATTTATATCCAGCCGAAAGAATGTCTAAGAAAAGTGCCGACCAACTAAAACCTGAAAGAGAACCTCATGGAACTAAAAGGTAAATAGATCTTTTTTACCTTTTCATTGAACATACTGGAAATTATTCGTTATATAAACATTTAAGGATTTTCGAAAAGTATAGCACTTAAATTATTTCGCTAACTTAAATGGGTTAAGATACTGACCTTTCCTTCCTCTTTGTAACACTTTGCCTGCCAGTAGGAAACTCTACGTTTCTGTTTTGAATGCAAAAATTGTAAATTCTGTATATATATTATTTTGTGTTTATCGTAAATTAAATATTTGTATGTGATTTAACTCTGAGTTTTGGTCAGTTATTTTTTTCTTTTGTTACACTTAACACATAACATCATGGACAGTCTTATTTTGACATCGTTTTTACATGTGGTACATGGCATTTGCTTTTACTTTTTTACTATTATTATTATTGTTCTGTGACTTTCATCATAATTTTATTTTTGCTATGGACACAGTACCTACCAAGTCTGCGGAAAGAACTAAAGTAGGTCGTGTTGCGTTGTTTAATTTTTTTCTATTTCTCATAACGTCACTAGCGTTACATAGAGAAATGTCTCCTTAGTGTGTGGGCTGTACTTGAAACAATCTTTTCCAATATCTCTTAAGCTTTTCATGGATTTTTATAGTGTGTTGTTTTGTTTCATTTTTTATCATTCCAAATGCACCTACTGCTACTATACTTGTTTTCAATTTCCGCATTTTTCTATTTCAATTTCCATTTTTTAACACAGTTTATAATCTTCCCGTTGAAGACTATGCGTCTGAGGTCTTCTCTTGGGTTAAGGCTGGCATCGATCCTTTCATCCTATCCAGGAAGTTGCGACTTAAACCCAATTCGTCACGCTGGTTCTCCCTTGCTTCCTCGGCAGCTATCGCCCACCGGTATCCCTTCCGGCTTTATCGGAGTCACGCGTCTGACCATAACAGGCGCCTTTTTGTCTCTGCTCGTAATGATTTCAAGAAGATACTTAATGAAGCTAAGCTGCTGTTTGCTGACAGAATGAAACAGCGTACAGCATCCCGTAAGTTCGGCTCCAAAGACTACTGGCAACTCTGTAAAAGTGTGCTAAATAAGAGTAATCCCTCAATCTCCCCTATAGTCAATGAATTTGAGGTCCTCACATCTTCAGCAGACAAGGCTGAATACATTTTGTTGCAGATTCTCCACTAACTCGACACTGGATTCTTCTGGGTTATCCGTACCCGACTTCCCATCTAGAACTGAGGCTGAACTGAGTGAAGTTCACATTACTTCCTCGCTGGTCTCGAACGTAATTTCAAAGCTTTACACCCATAAAGCGAGCAGAGGCTACGAAATCCCAATCACTGTCTTGATGAAATGTGCCCCTGATCTCTTCTCTGTTCTTTTCTAAACACTACAACTGCTCCCTCTCAGCTTCTTGCTTTCATGCCTGCTTGAAATCCTCCTCTGTGTTTCCTGTATTTAAGAATTCGGAAAAAAAACATCAGACCCCTTTAATTATCGCCTATCAGCCTTCAACCGATTTTTGGCTCAGTGTTCGAGACTATTATCAACGCCGAAGTAGTTCAACATCTCACAGCTCACAGTATTTTCTCTGACAAACAGTATGGTTTCCGCTTCACCAGGTCTACTGCTGATATGATAACGACCATGACTGAATATATATAACAGGCTTTCGATAAGAACGGCGAAGCTCGAGCTGTTGCCCTGAATATTTCCAAAGCGTTTGACAGAGTTTGTCATGCTGGACTTCTACGCAAGCTACAGGGCTATGGTATAACTGGATGATTGTTTGATCTAATTCAGTCGTTCCATTTAAATCGCATAATGAAAGTAATATTGAACGGGCATGCTTCCAGGTACTATCATACGAACGCGGTTGTTTCTGAAGGCTCTATTCTATGTCTTATGCTTTTTATGATCTTCATCAACGATCTCCCCGATGTAATCAGATCCCAAGTAGGCATCTAAGCTGACGATATCACCATTTGCTCCCACCTCGATCAGAAATCATCTGAGGCTGACAAAACAAACCCTGCTGCTGAACTTGAAAAAGACCCCCAATCTGTGGTGGACTGGGGTAAGAAATGGCTCGTGAATTTTAATACTTCTAAAACGAAGCTGCTATCTGTTAATCATCATAGACAATCTCTACTACCCCCATTATCATGGATATGGTTAGTCTCTCTGAAAGCAAACACTGCGCCTCTTCGGACTAACTCTCTCAGCAGAACTCAAGTGGAAATGCTACATTGAATCTATAGCTAAATCTCCTGCTAGTAAGAACGGTTCACTGGTAGTTTGTCCCGTCTGAATCCATACTGCACATATATAAATCTACCATCCGCCTATGTATTGAATACTTCTGTCAGATCTGGTTGGGTGCCAGTGCTATTCACCTCGGGGCTCTTGACAAAATCTAACGGAGAATCTGCAACGTGACTTGGTAGATCAGCTGCAGTTTCTTTCTCACCGGCGTAATGTGGCTTCCCTCTGTTTCTTCTACAAATACTTTTAGGGCGTCTTCTCCGACGAGCTTAGCTCCCTGGTGCCCCCTCTGCATGAATTTACTCGAACTACTAGACTAGTGGCTAGGTCCCACCCTTTTACAGTGAAACCAATAAAATGTAAGCGCAAAATGGAAATGAGACGAAGTAGAAGAAGAAAAAGAAGAAGAGAAAGAAGAAGAAGAAGAAGAAGAAAAAGAAGAGGAAAACATAAAAAAAGAGAGAAAAAATAGGAAAATAGACGGGTATCAGAAGAGGAAGATGAAAAAAGGAGATACACAAAGTTAGAATAAAATAAATGAATGGGTGAAAAAGAAGAACATGGAAATGGGACGAAAAAGAAGAAGAAGAAGAAGAAGAAGAAGAAGAAGAAGAAGAAGAAGAACAAAAAGAAGGAGTAAAAAAATTTAGAAAAATATAATAGGAGGGACAGAAAATGGAATCGTAGAAAGAGAAAATGAAAATCGAGCGAATGAAATAAGGAAAAGCAATAAAATAAAAATCGAAGAATGTGAATTGTAGGAAAATTGAAACCAAGAAACGTGTGAAGAACGATCATTTGTCATCGATTGTAGCCGCCGTCAGGACCGAGATGAAAATTGTCTCTGATGCCACTGAGAAATTGAAAGTTGAACAAACACAACAATGTAACGTTAGTCGAAGTTGGGGAAAAATTTACACGCAAGTATATCGACAAAAACAAAAAAAATGTAATTCATAAAAAGATCAATAAGCTTTTGTAAGCGATCGAGAAACATAGAAAATAGATGTAATAATAACAATAAAGAAATGTTAATAAAAGTTAACAATGGATGATAATGCTTCATCTCATAAAATAAAATATATTACAGCTAATAACACGGCATATATAGAAAGATCTGACACTAAATATGATTTTCAGCGTGTTTAGAAATGGGAGGAATTTTTGAGCCGCCATTACAAGCGAACGTAAAGCAAGAGGCATATGATGGCTTGCAAAGGCGACAAGAACTGGCTTTATATATTCAATGCGTTTTATTTAATAATAATAACAGATTATCAAGCATACTTTAAATAAGTAATAATAATTAACAATACCACGTCTATCCAAATAAGAACGAGAGCAAAAATTAGACACGAACACAAATGTAACACTCCAACGGACGGTCCGAACAATTTCTCCGGCGGCCGTTCTCCACGCTGTGATGTTTGCTGGGAGTTTGTTGAAAATGTTGGAGCCTCAAGCGGGGGGTACATGATTAAACTATAAGGAACGAACTTCCACAACTTGGATGAGTTAAAACGATGCTTTATTTCGTTTAGAGTTAGCCTTTTCGGTTGGGGCAGGCGAATGTGACACACAGCTCTAACTCTAATTAATGGAGATCAACAAATCCGAACTGACCGAAACAAGACGAACGGAGGTTCATTTCACTCAACTGACTGACTCACTTAACTGACTCTCTCACTATACTCTACTGACCGGCTCGGAAAAATCACCTGTATTTATTTAAAACTATCCAGAAGTGACTAAAGGCCCCCAGGCTAAAATAAAACTAAAAGATAAGCATTGGCGACTGTAAGTCCAAAATTTCAAGGTACTTAAATTTTCCTTCTTTTGATGTGTAAACATCTTGCGGACTTAGTATTTTTTCCAGGATATTTTTAATCTTTTTATCTTAATAAAGCTTCTGCCGGAAAATTCTTAATGTGTGGTCAAGATACAGTAAAAGACAGCCTTTGACCTGGTCATTCAAAAACCCACCTCCCGAACTCTATTTCCTGAACTTTATCTATTTATCACATTAAATCACTGAGTCAAATATTTACCGGAAGTGTGGTAGGATTTAAAACGGTAATCTGATACTCTTTTCTCTTCCACAATTTTCCTCATAAAAGAAAAAGCGTTTATTTATTTATTTTTTTCTCTTTTTCACTTTTTGTTAAAACAAAACATGTTTTTAATCTATTTTCTATTCTTTAACCATTTTCTATTTCAATCTATTATAATAAAATACATATTTTACAAAGCACCTTAATATACGCCTAGTTATCGTGTCACACAAACTCGAAGACATATATACAAAATAATGTAACAGAGTTTTATCAGTCCGCCATGTTTTTTTAATCAATTTAAACGTTATTTTTAGTGGATACATGTACTTGAGTAGACGCTAGTTTCATCTATTACCCTGTACAATTAATTATTTTTGTTCACTGGCCTGAAAGTTCAAGAAATCGTTGAACGTATTCTTTTGTTTAATAGGATTTTCAAACATTCAAGACGGAAGACGAAAATGAATATATACTGTTAAATAAATAAACGAAACAACTACCGAAAGAGCATTATCAATTAAATATAAAGTTCAAAGTAATATATATATATATATATATATATATATATATATATCCGAGTGAATACAGAACGATTAAAAAAATCTTACAACGACCAAAAGATTAATTTAAAAGAGTGCTCGATATATAATATATAGAGCTGTGAATATTTATTATAAATTATATTTTAGAACATGTACATAATTTTTCTATACATACCCACGACAAAGATACGTTTGTTTCGACATTGAAGCTTCAATGTCTCATGAGGTGGTGTGAAAAGTAATGGAAACCTTTTTTCTTATATTTGTTTAGTTTTGTTAGAGGTGTTGGTGGGGGTTAGTGAGAGGGGAATAAGTCTCTAACCGTTGGAATTTTTGGAGATGGTGCTTTTTAAAGTAGTTGATTAATGAGAGTCTTTGATTTCTAGACAGATTTAACCTTGTAAGTTTTTATTATCTCGTGACTAGACTATATCTTTTGGATTTCTTAGAAGATCCGGTAGTGGGTGACGCCGGATATTTTTATTTAAGCAGAGTCTTTATAATTAATGTAAGTTTGAATATTTAATCTTAACTTTGGATTTAGGGAATATATTTTTTCTATTAAATTTATACTTTTAATTATTAATTAGATCATAGTTTGGAAAACGTTTTTTCTATTAAATTTTAAATTTTAAATTTCTATTCTTATATCAAATCAATTGTGTATGTGGTGGGGGTTTATTGGTAAGGGAACAAGTACTACTGATTGACCTTTAGAATTTTAGTGTAAAATGTAAGTTTTATTAATATATATCTTGTGACTAGACTATACCTTTTAGGATTTCTTAGGGGAACTGGTTAGGGGTGGGATGTGTATTCAGTACAGAACATTTATTGTATATAAGTAGGGTTTTTGTAAATAATCTAAATTTGTATATTTAATCATAATTTTCGATTTAGGAAGACGATTTTTTCAATTAAATTTTAAATCTTAATTAGATCACAGTTTAGAAACAGATTTTTTCTATTAAATTTCAAATTTTAATTATATCACTGTTTGTGGTAAAATTTAATGTAAGAGGTCAATTTTAATGTTAGGGTTATTTAGGTACTAGATAAACGCAGGTAATAAGTACGTAATAAGTAGAATTTATGTCAGGGGAAAGTAGAATGCTTGTATTTGACCTAATAGGTGGATAGCTAATAGGTGTGTTTGTATCTAAAGTAATAGTAGAAGTTTTGTGTGTATCAAGGACAGTATATATAATTAATCTAATTATGGTTATTAACCTTACTTTATAATTTAGTAAATCGATTACTTCTATAAAATTCTCAATTTTATTTAGAGAAAAATTTCTAATTTAATTATGAATATTAAACCTTACTTTAGAATTTAGTAATTCGATATTTCTATAGAATATTTTTTGTATGGAGTTTTGGCTCTAGCTATTATGGTATCTTTTTTAGCATGATTTTAATGTTAGTTCTCTAATGTGCTTGCAGTTTACTGTGGTTTCATGCCTCTGGTTTAAGACCTTGTTACTGTTCATATATTTAAGGATCTCAATTTTTTCTTGAAGACAGAGGAAACATGGTTCTATTATAGATTTAGCTGTTCTTGTTCGTTTAAGGATTTTCCATTTAACTTTAAGCGTTTTATTTTTGTCTTTAAACTTCCAAAAGTATTTGGATAGAGATGTCATGTTTTGTTTTTCTTTGTTATTGAAGGATGAGAGGTGATTGTAAAATTGCTTTTTAAATACGTTCATGGTATTTCCGATATGCATTTTTTCATCCTTAGGATTCTCTATGGATGAAATCGAGCACATATATATCAGGGATTTCGTTAGACATTTATTGGTCATGGGGCATTGGTTAGAGTTTCTACAGTTACAGAGGTTGTTATTATGGAACGGACTGGTATTCATGTCGGAGTTATTTTTGTTGTGTAATTTTAATATTTTGTTATGTACTTTAATTATTTCTTCTAGATTATAGGAGCAGCTAGTTTAGTTTAATTGTATTTTTATTGAATATTTTGCTCAGAGGGTTATTTTTGTGGAAATGCTTATCTATTAGTTTAAGGAATTTATGTCCCAGCTTGAAGTTAATTGATTGATTAAAATTGTTCCGGTTTCTATTTTTGCTTTTTGAACTCCTGAAGTTTTCCACAAGGCTAATTTTTGATGATTGATATACGCTATCTTTAAGGATTTTATTGTAAATTACCTTGTGTTTATCAAATATTTCTTTACTGGATGAGTGTGTGTTAATGCGGCGTTCTATCGATGATGGGATGTGCTTGATAATAGATGGTGGGTGGTTAGAGTTGGGGTTTATATATATTGGGTTTGCATTGTTTTTCATGTAAGGTTGGAAAGTGTTCGATACTAAGTCTAATGTTATGTCTAACAAGTCTATTTGCTTGATATTAGGGTTAATCACTGCGTTAAGACCAAAGGATTTAAAGACTTTATGAATTATTTTTTTAATTTTCTAGTTCTATCAACCTTACCTCCAGTAGATTTATTTATTATCATGAGCCCGTCATCTCTATATAGTCCTATATTGTTTGTGTCGATTTCTTTATGCGCAGTGAGGTTGTACAACAGGAATAAGCCCACCAGATCTGAAGATTCTGTAGAATCCAGGGCTCCAATCCATGTCCTCAAGCGATTTTCAATAAGTTACTGAAAATCACCTGAAGATACCACTCATGGTAGAAACCTGGGTCGCATAAAAACTTGTTTACAAATGAAAAATATTCAAATGTTCTCCAATATTGAACACCTTTTAATACAAATGTGCACTGGTCTCATTTTATTATGACCAAATCTAAGGAATTAACAATCAATATATATATATATATATATATATATATTAGTCATCCACATCTGTTTCGACTGTTATCACAGCTCATCAGTGTGGCTAGACACATCCACTTGCTTCTGGCTGGGATCGAAACTCGAACGATTTTGGGTCAGTCAGAGTCGCTACCCCCTAAGCCAGAGACGCATGGAATCAGGGAAGGGAAATTTTAACCTGTTGTATATAAGCAGTGTATACACACGCCAGTCACCGAAAGAACTCAATTCATTTCTGAAGAGTCACGCTTATATCGCAGATATAAACTCCAAAATGTAAAGACGACGGACAAAAAATGAATGAAGATGAAAAATACAAAGAAGAAGTGAAGATGAACCAATGTAACTTAAAAATTAAAATTAAAATTACTAAAATGGTCCACAAAATACTAGCTGGTCTTCTTAACTACAATATACCCTTGTATACTAAAATTATTCAGTCCAACTTCCAATGTAAAAAATATCCAACATCCTTAAAAAAATATCTTTAAATTTTATTAATTGAAATGTTTTATTGATAGCTTATACTCCAATATAACTTTAAAATTATTTTACCAAAATAAATTATCCACACAATATTTAATTTGTTTTTTGATTGATAATGTCCCTTAGTATACCATTATTATTAAAATCCTGTTTCTAAACACACACACACACAAAAAAAAAAAAACACCCTGGTGTTCAGCTGGCTCTAAAAGATTGCTGTCTTCCCATTTAAATAATGTATGTTCTCTCAATGTATTTTACCCAGACAAAATAATTCTATTTTAATTTTAAAAAAAATACAATTTTTTATTCATAACTTATGCTCTAATATAACTCAAAAATTAAATATTTTACTAAAATAAAAAAATCAACACAATACTTATTTACTTTTTTTTAAAACTAGAATATACTTTAATATACCATAATTATTTAATCATAATTATAACATAAACCTTTCAGCCCTTTTACTCATGAAGTAATTAATAAAAAATCCAAGTTGCTGTTAAAAATTATTTATCTATTTAAGTATTGTGTGGTACCACTATGTACCTTACTCAGACAAAATAATTTTCTTTAAAATTTAATTAATTAAAATGTTTCATTTATAACTTATACTCTAACATAAATAAAAAAGGAAAATTATTTTAATAAAATAAATGATTCACACAATACTTAATTGTTGTTCTTAATACGATATAACTAAGTATACCATAATTATTTAATCCTAATTCTGACCTCAATATTCCAGCTCCTTTACTCATAGATAGTAGTAAAAAAATCTATTGTTCAATAAAAAAAGCAAACTACAAGCCAAACTCCTGTTAGAAATTATTGTCTATTCATTTAAAAATATAAGATCCTACTGTGTATCTTATCCAGACAAAATTAAAAACTGTCATGTCTAGATTTAAGCCATCCTGCCCCTTTTCGGAACCCAAATATTAAATTTCAATGGTTAGATAAATCTCAATTTTGATTGATCAATATATTGACACGCCTATTGCATTTCCACCAACCACTACTCCCTAAGTTTTTAAATAACCATGAAATCATCTTATATTTTCAAGATAAATAATTTTTACCATTTATTTTATCATATCACCTGAAGAACAGTTTTGTTCTGAAACATGAACATTATTAAGTAGTGATATTATGCTTTTATAAACCATTGTAATAACAAAATTGCAAAAGCATAGAGGTAGAATCTCTGACTGACGTCAAATCAGTCGGCCTTCAATCCTGGCTATAAGAACTCGGATGTCTAACCGTACTGATGAACTGTGATACGGCGAAACAGATCTGTCTGTGGATGACTATTTATGCTCTTGCACCCTAATTGAGCACTTTGGAGGAATGGTAGACTTTGAAAAAAAATAAAATAAAATAAAACAGTAGCTACTCAAGCATCTACGCATCGTTCATTCACTAATGAATTAGAACAATCTCAGTTACTGGCGTATGTTTACATTGTATATAGTAATATATAGCGCCCATAGTTCAGAGGTAGAATCGCCGACTGATGTCAAGTTGGACGGGTTTCAATCCTGGCTAAAAGCAATCGGATGTCTAACCGTACTGATTGGCTGTGATACAGCGAAACAGATCTGCCTTCGGATGACTATATATATATATATATATATATATATATATATATATATATATATATAGTCACCCAGTGACAGATCTGTTTCGCTGTATATATATATATACTACGTACGTCTATAGCATGCACGGAGTTTCATGCCTTATGCTATAGACGTAGGATTATATGTACACTACCGGTTATAATTATTAGGCGACCCTATTAAAAAACATTATGTATTTCATACTATTTTTTTGTATTTATTGCCAAGTGGATAATTCGAAATGAAATTAGAATCGTTATTTTGTTATTATTACTTACCGAAATTTTACAAGGCGACCAGGAAGACTTTGCTTCGGCCAGGCAATAATAAGAAGAGACTAGCATGGGAAATAGAGCACAAAAACTGGATACCAGAACAGTTCATTTGATGCACATGTTATTGTGCAGTATTAACAAAAGAACCATTCTATTTTCATTTACAATTATCCACTTGACAATAAATACTAAAAATAGTTTAAAATACATAATTTCTTTAAAAAAATGAAGTGGCCTAATAATTATAGCCGGTAGAATACATTTATTAATATATACTTTATAGCTCTGTTATATAACATCGAGCACTGTTTTATTAACACCAGAAAAATATTTATACAAGCGCATGTAGTTGCATATATATATATATATATATATATGATAAAATATAATAAGGTAAAAATACTTCCGGAAGCAATATCCACCCACTTCTATTGAACAGGTGAAGAGGCTCATCCCTTGTTCCCTGTTTAGGATGCGGTTTCCGGCTTTCTCTTTTCCGATCTTTTTACTCTTTTCTTTCTTTCTTTTTTTCAATTGGAGTAGATAGACTAAACTATCGACCGGTTCACCATCCACCCACGTCTATTGAACAGGCGAAGAGGCTCATCCCTTGTTCCCTCTTTAGGATGTGGTTTCCGGCTTTCTCTTTTCCAGTCTTTTCACTCTTACGTAGCTCCCTGCGCATCAGTGGCGTTACCACCTTGCTCGGGGTGATATGATTATATATATATATATATATAGTCATCTTTCTTTAACTCAGTTCTGCAAGTTGTTTGTTTACCAGGTATTGAACTCACAACATTTTCGGTCAAATCACTAGAACTAACCAACGCATTCATCCATTGGCTCATGTGTGCTTAACACATAACTTCGAGAGTTAGGTTAAAGGGAGATAACTAAGTGGAATCTTGAAGTGGCATCGCACATGGGATGAGAATGATATACCCCAGTGATCGAGATAAAGGGCTCAGTTTCAAATTCTTAGCATCTGAAGAAGGCTGGAGCGTTAAACGGCTGAAACGTCGTAAACATGGCAATAAAAATGGAGGCAACAGTCCGGACAATCTAAATGAGACAAAAATATAGTATGATATATTTGCAATATCAAAGATAAAGCGTATTCAAATATAAACTATAAGCTAGGAGGTCAACAACAAGGGTTGGCGACAGTCTGTTTCTTTCTTGAACGTAATCTCCAGTGTACACACACACACACACACACACACACACATACACACACATTGTGTTTATGTGAGATGCAATTTTTTAAAATGTTTAATTAAAGCTTAAGGAAAGATTTTAGTTCCTAACTTTTCTATATTTTCCACTATTTTCCTGGAATCAAGAATAATAATTAAGTGTCCTGGGTATGACGGTAAACTACATCCGGCAGCTGGGCCTCTGATTGGAAAGTTGTGAGGAGCATGGAACCACCTATAAATTGCTGTTGTTCCCAGGTCCACCATGACCCGGAATCTTAGCACCTGTTAGGGTCCCAGCTAGGGGCAAATAGTTAACCCCCAAACTGGGGTCAAAACACTATGAAAGTATAAAAATACACCTCTATACAAATAAATGCATACAAATAGACTTTTATAGAAAAATATACATTTTTTAATTAAAAATGTTACCAACAATACATTTTTGAAGAAAAAAATACGATTACACATTTTTGAAGAAAAAAATATATTGCTATCCTACATTTTTTAAGGAAAAATTATTATCAGCAATACATTTTGGAATACATCTTCAGTTTTCTAAAATAAAAATAAAAATATTTTTCATGATAATCTAACTAAATCAACCTTCTTTCTATAACTGAACATTAAAAGATATCTTAAAACTCTACCTTTTGGAATTAAATAACCTACAGAGGTTGACATGCCGTTAAACAAAACTCAAACGAAAACGAAGACGAAAAATTTAAATTTAAATTGTCAAACATTTGTGTATTTTTGGCTTTCATATGCTTTTGTGCTGTGTTAGTTTCATCGTATTTCAAATATCGCGTTCTCACGCATGTTTCTAAAGTATCGTGTCTTCACGTGATTATTCGCGTTGTCACGTTTTGTTTTGTTTTAGTTTGAGAAATATAATTAGTATACTTGCTGCTAAATTTGACTTTTTATTGACGTTGTGTTGTTCCACTTTTATGCTTAATGCTTCTCATAAATGTAGTTTTCTTCACAAGGTCTATGCTACATTTGAACCAATTTTTCTTATCAACCTTCAGTTAACATCTCGGTTAAAGTCACATTCTCACTTTTGTAACGTAGTTTCCTTGCTCCTCTTCTACAAATATTTTCATGGTAATTTTCTGATGAGCTTTCCTTTTTTGTGACGCGATTTGATTAATTTAAAACATAGTACTAGTTTGTCGGCTAGTTTTCATCACTTTACTATTGAAATAGCTAGATATAACCGCAAGTTCTATTCAAATAGTTTCTTCTGACGTACGTCTTGTCTTTAGAACTCTCTTTTGGTTTCCTGCTTTTATCTCCCAATCTTTAAAATTTAAATATAACGTCAATCTACAGCGTCTGCCTTTTCGGATCCTAATTTTTTTTATTGGATTTTTTAATCCAATAAAAAAAAGGATTAAACTTTCAATAAACTAGTTTTTTCCTCCTTAACATTTTTTCTTTTTTCTCTAGTTTCAGAGAATTCTTATGTTTTAGTGGCTGCATCAACTTTGCTTGGGCTGCGAGGTTTAAAACAACATTTTTTGTACAATTTACGTGGTATCATATATTTCTACTGTTGTAACGATATGTCGGATATCTTGTTGTGCTGGTTGCTAGTATGCAATTTAATTGAACTATTATCGAATAAATGGCACGTTATTCAGCATTATAATGTAGTAGTTGTGTAACCAATGTACGTGTTGTTTAAATTATTATTACGAGCACAATCTAACCCGGTGAAAGAAAATAAAATGTTAAGTTCTAAATTTTAATCACCCAAAGACGGCCGGAGCGTACAACGACCAAAACGTCTTGAATGTAGCAGTAATCACGAGGAGAACATTCCATACAATGTCAGTTAAGTGCCATACGTGATAGACGCTTTGGGCGATCATGTCTCAAAAGAGACAATCTGTCCTGTTATTTGACTCATAACTAAAAGGGGAAGAAATATATTTTATTATTAAGTAGTAATTAGTGGGGATCAGTTTATTACTTCATAACAATATAAAATTGATCTCCCACTTTATGCCCAATAGAAGCCTTAATCCTATATATAACTATTTTATTCAGTAATGGGTTAAATGACAGAACACATTGGCTTCTATAGCCATGACTGGCCACTAGTCTACCGCGTGTATCACTTATGGCACTCAACTGACTGACTGCATATCATAGTTAAGAACAATCAAAGCTTCTACTGGGCATAAAGTGGGGGGTCGATTTTCTATTGTTATGAAGTAATAAACTGATCCCCCATTAATTCCTGCTTAATATTATAATACATCCCCCCCCTTTAGCTATGAGTCAAATAATGAGACAGATTGGGTTCTATAGTTTTGGTCGGCAACCAGTCTACCGCAGAAAGCAATAGCAACCTACTGTGGGATAATCTTCTGCCCAGTCAGTCATGTCTCTTTCGAGACATGATCGCCCAAGCGTGTATCACGTATGGCACTTAACTGACTGACTGACATCATATCAGAAAGATAGGCGTATATATCCAAAGTGTTTGATGAAATAATCATGTTTGGAGATAAAATTTGATAAAACTGCTTAAGAAAGTTGTTTTTAAGAATTCTAAAAATCCGAATATCTTTTTCCGGATTTATTCATATTTTCTGAAAGTTTTTTACTCCAAAAACCGCCCACTAAATAAAAAAAGAGAAAGTTTACATGTAAGTGTGTCAAGGCGAACCTTTAAAAAAAAAAGATATGTTACGGGAGTAAATAAACATAGAGATGTGGCAGAATTCACCAAATGTTTGTTTACTATCAAAGATTGATTGCTAACAAATAACCGTACTGAAATGCATGGCACTTTTATTAAATTTTGATTACCTATCTCTGTAGACGTCAGTTCCATTGTTTAATAAAACAATAGAATGTCTTTCAAATATAACGTTTATAATTATCTTACTCTAATTCAGCATATCCATCTTTTAGTTTCTTAGTTATTACGTACGTTACGCCCTGCAAATAATTCATAAACAAGAGTCTATTTCATTTTGATAGCGTGGAAGGCCATATCAGTGACGCTCCCTGGTTTCAGGCAATTAATAATTAACGAAAAGACGAAAGAAAAAATAGAATGGAAAATAAAAGTATTTAACGTCTGTTTCAGCGAAATGGAAAAAGTTGCCAATTTAAAATTTGTTCATTTGTATGCATCTCATGATTTGATTGTTATTGAAATATTTTGTTAAGCTCAAATATTT
The DNA here is from genome assembly GCA_037127315.1 of Ascarosepion bandense. NCBI lineage: Eukaryota > Metazoa > Mollusca > Cephalopoda > Sepiida > Sepiidae > Ascarosepion > Ascarosepion bandense. Next base: position 474,570 of record JBBBDQ010002480.1, on the reverse strand, counting down.
CTTCTTTTTCTATGTGCCCTGTCCCTTCAGGACGTAGGCGATCATGGCTTTCCACGTTTCACTATCCCTGGTGGCTCTGAGCACGCCTTCTGTTGCAGCATGCGATCCTCGTTCCATCATCCACCAGATTAGGTCCTTCAAATATGTTATCCGCTGCTTTCTTCCGTCTATTTTTCTCTCTATCTGGTCTGTTAGTATCAGATTCTCCAAGCCCCTCTTCCTCATTGCATGTCCCAATAACTTCAGCTGTCTCTTCCTGATGCTCAGTATTAATTTCCTTTTTGTTTCCATTATTTCCAAGACCTCATCATTGCTCACATGCTCGATCCATGATATTCACAACATCCTTCTGTAGAACCACATTTCAGTTGCTTCAAGTTTTTCCTTCATCTTTGATGGTATTGTCCAGCATTCACTGCCATATTGAAGGACGGACAGCACGTAGCAATCCAGTACTCTCTTCTTTGTTTCTAGTGAAATTGTCCTGTTTCTTAATACTTTATTCAACTTCTGGAATGCTTCCTTCGCCATGCCAATTCGCCTCCAGATCTCTGTGTCACACTTTCCGTCTTCTGTTATAGCATTTCCCAGGTATTTACATTTTTGTACCTGCTTGATTCTAGAATCCCCGACCTGTAATTAGCATATTGGGCTGTCCTTTTTACTGGTGACAATGCATTCGGTTTTCTTGCAGTTTATTTCTAGACCTTTCTTGTTACTTTCTTCAAGCTACTTTCAGTAGGAGGTCTTGTAGTTTACTTTCTGTGTCTGCTATCAGCACTGTATCATCTGCGTACCTTAGGTTGTTTAAATTGTGGCCTCTGATGACGAATCCAGGCATAACTTCTAGGGTCCTCAAAATATTCTCGCTGTACCAGACCGAAAAAAAAAAACAATACTTATAATGAAAGAAAATAAACGTTTTCAAAATATAAATCCTATTGCAATAAATGTGCAGGGGTTACAGAGGAAGAAAGTGATAAGAAAGCGGGACAAGTCATAGGGGGCGTCAGAGAATGGGTAAGGGAAGCATGAGAAAACTGGTGTGACGAGAGTAGAGTCAGAGAGATAGGAGATGATTATTGACCTTACATTTAAATTCTTGGAGATTATAACTGTCAGGGAAGTAAGTATATGAAAGGGAATTCCACAAGCAGGAAGTGCGAGAAAAGAAGCTTTTAAAGTAGATGTTATTACATTTTATTGATTTCACTGTAAAAGGGTAGTCAGTCAGTTAAGTGCCATACGTGATACACGTTTGGACGATCATGTCTCGAAAGAGACATGACTGACTGGACGAAGGTTATCCCGCAGTAGGTTGCCATTGCTTTCTGCGGTAGACTAGTTGCCGACAAAGGCTATAGAACCAAATCTGTCCTGCTATTTAACCCATAACTGGAAGGAAGAGACAGATTAATACCTTTCCCAAGGGTATTTGCGCGTAAGTGAATACAATGGATTCAACTGGAATTTGATCTCGGCTCCCCGGTTTCTCGTTCCGAGCCGATATCCACTGTACCACAACGCACAATGGGTAGGAATTCGATTAAATTCATGCAGAGGGGTAACCGATGAGCTAAGCTGATCGGAGCAGAAGCCATGAAAGTATTTGTAAAAGCGACAGCGGTAAGCCATATGTCGGTGAGAAAGTGACTGGAGTTGAACTCCCAAGTCGGGATCTATCACATTACAGATTATCCGTTGGATTTTGTCAAAAACCCCAAGGTGAATAGCAGGGACACCCGACCAGATATGGCAGTAGCATGTTCATACAACAGAGATTTGTCCAGGACGAACGAAATAAGGGAACATAAAAATATTTAACATCTATTGGAAAAGACACTACTTGATTTCAGTGAGAAAACACATACATACATACATACATTTCCAAGTGAAAAAACGCTCTCATTCTCCACCCCGCTCCTAAGACATCAAAGGATTTAAACAAAGTCGCGAATATCAGTCAACCTCCTTCGATTACCTCACACATCATTCAAGAATGCAAGATTAACCTATCTCACTTCTCACTAAGAAGGTCTTGTGAAGGACGGACACACACGGCTCTTATTATAATATAGATTAGAAAGACATTCTGCAAATGAGCAAGCTAATTCACAGATTATAGGATGTGCGTTGTAGTGTAGTGGATATCGACTCGGAACGAAAAATCTGCATGCCGAGATCGAATTCCAGTTGAATTCCTTGCATTCACTTACACACAAATACCTTTGGGAAAGGCATCAATCCGTTACTTCCCTCCAGTTATGGGTTAAATAATAAGTTATTGGGTTCTATAGCCTTGGTTGGTAACGAGTCTACGACAGAAAGCAATGGCAACCTACTGCGGGATAATCTTCTGCCCAGTCAGTCATGTCTCTTTCGAGACATGATCGCCCAAAACGTGTATCACGTATGGTACTTAACTGACTGACTGAATATAATAGTTGGAATCATGATTAAGGCTTCTACTGGACATAAAGTGGGGAATCGATTTTCTATTGTTATGAAGTAATAAACTAATCCCACACTAATTACTATTTAATAATATAATACATATCTTCCTCCTTTAGCTATGAGTCAAATAACAGGACACATTGTGTTCTATAGTCTTTGCTGGCAACCACTCTACCGCAGAAAGCAATGGCAATATACTGTGGGATAATCTTTTGCCTAGTCAGTCATGTGTCTTTCGAGACATGATCGCTCAAAGCGTGTATCACGTATGGCACTTGAATGACTGATTTCACAGATATTTCACTGGCTCGTTGAAATATTAATTTTTCTTGTATCATTGTTGTTCATTTTGGCTATTCTTTTCTTTAACCGACTTGGCAGACCGGCTGCAGTCACTCTCTCACCGGCGTGAGGCCCCTTCTCTGTGCCTCTTCTCTAAATACTTTCACTGTTTCTGCTCCGATGAACTTAGATCACTGGTGCCCCCTAGATACGAATTTGCACGAGATACTAGATTAGCAACTACGTCCCACCCTTTTACTGTGAAACCGATAAAATGTAACTGCAATTTCTACTCCAACAGCTTCTTTACTCGCACTTCCCGCCTGTGAAATTCCCTTACACATACTCGCTTCCCTGACAGCTATAATCTCCAGGAGTTTAAATGTAAGGTCAATAGACACCACCTAATACATTAACTCGCACCCATTCTCTCAAACCCTCTTCCCATCTACCCAACCCTCATCTTCGGTATCCTTACCCGCCTATCAGCCTCTTTCTGACATTTCCTATAACTAACCACTCTTTCTCAACACTTTCCCCTATGTAAGCCCCTGCGCAACAGTGGCAGTGGAATGCCTTTCTTGGGGTGAAATGATTAAAAATAAAGAAATAAATTTGTTTTTGTCGTTTGTGCTATTTCTTATAATACCTCTTTTTTGCGTATAGCTCTTGGTTACTGTGCCGTTGGTGCCTGTAAAATCATTGACTGCCAACCAATAAGATAAAGTTTTTATTATGAAGCCGACCACGAGTTATCTCGCTTAGTCAGTTAAGTGCCATACGTGATACACGCTTGGACGATCATGTCTCGAAAGAGACATCACTGACTGGGCAGAAGATTATCCCGCATTAGGTTGCCATTGCTTTCTGCAGGAAGACAATTTGCCTACCAAGGCTATAGAACCGGAACTTTCCTATTATTTGACTCATAGCTATAGGGGGAATAGATGTATTATATTATTAAGTAATAATTAGTAGGGGAACAGTTTATTACTTCATAGCAATAGAAAATCGATCCCCCACTTTATTCCCAGTACAAGCCTTAATCATGATTCCAACTATTATATTCAGTCAGTCAGTTAAATACCATACGTGATACACGCTTGGACGATCATGTCTCGAAAGAGACATCACTGACTGGGCAGAAGATTATCCCGCAGTAGGTTGTCATTGCTCTCTGCGTTAGACTGGTTGACGACCAAGGCTATAGAACCCAATCTGTCCTGTTATTTAACCCATAACTGGAAGGAATTGACGGATTAATACCTTTCCTAAGGGTATTTGCGCGTAAGTGAATGCAAATGAATTCAGCTGGAATTCGAACTCGGCTCCCCGATTTCTTGTTCCGAGCCGATATCCAATGCACCACAACGCACATCCAGAGTTTGGTAGAAGTTATATATCAGCTCGTTAAACTTTGCGTATAATTCTAAGATTAGGCACATTATTTACATTGTTCGCACTGTTGTCCTCCTCTTTATTACTAAGTTTACAACGTTTCAGTACTTTTACGCTCCGGCCTTCGTCAGGTGTTTAGGATTTTGAACCTTTATTTCGATCACTGGGGTATACCAATTTCATTCCAGATAAGTGAGATAACTACATGGCACCCGGAAGTGGTATGAGAATGATATACTCCAGGGATCGAAATAAAGGGTTCAGTTCAAAATTCCTAACACCCGAAGAAGGGCAGAGCGTACAATAGCCGAAACGTCGTAAACATGCAATAAATATGCGGACAACAGTCAACGATTAATGTGTATAATGTGAACATTTTTATTGTCTAAATTGCCAATTATAAAATTGGCATTTGAAGTCAGATTATAATTTGACATTCAATATGCTAATATTATTATTATTATTATTATTATTATGTCATTTTTCATCATATTTCGATTTCTGCTTTGGTCTCACTACCAACCAAGTCTGCGGGGAGACCTAAGGCAGGTCGTGGCGTGTTGTTATGGCTCCATTTCATGTTTTTCTATCTTCCCTATCATCTTTAGCATTACATAGATAAAGTTTTCCTTAGTGTGTGGGCTGTACTTAATAAGACAATTTATTGTATCTCTCTTAAGCTGGGGTTTCCAGGGATTCTTTCAATGTGTTGTTTTGTTCCAAGTGCACCTACTATCACTGACACAACTCTTGTTTTCAATTTCTACATTTTTTCTATTTCAATTTCTAGGTCTTTATATTTTGACAGTTTTTCAAATTCCTTGATTGCTATGTTACAATCCGCTGGACAAGCCATATCAATTAATAGACAAGTTTTCTCTTTCTGGTTTTTAACAATAATGTCTGGCCTGTTTGCTTCAATTTTTCTGTCTGTGTAGATGGTGTAATCCCATAGAATGGTTACATCTTCTATTTCTGTAACCGGTGCTGGGTGATGTTCATACCAGTGTTTGTTTACAGATTTTCCATAGTGTTTGCACATTGTCCAATGTAAATATTGCCCAACTCTATCGTGGCGATTTTTATATTCATTTGGGGCAAGTACAGAACAGCCTGAGATTAGGTGGTCTGTTGTTTCTTGGTGTTTATCACAAAACCTGTATTTTGGATCCATATTATTATGCATAATATTTGCCTGAAAGTTTCTAGTGAAAAGACTTTGGTCTTGTGCTGCAAGAATAAAGCCTTCAGTTTCAGACTTTAATTTAACCAATAGTTGGTTCTTGGCTTCTGTTTTGCTTTTCTACAGAATCTACTAACTGTAAATCTTGTTTGTATTATTATTATTATTATTATTATTATTATTATTATTATTATTAGCAGTATATCCCGGCGTTGCTCGGGTGTAATGAAAGCTTTAAAACTAATCCATGGTCCTGGAGCTCAGACTCTTTGGACGTTGGCACGAAAGACTAAAAAGCAATAGTTGTTTCCAGTTAAACCGAAACCGTAGACTGAAAGAAAAATGAATGGATGTAAGTCAAATTTTGATTTCCTGGTATCGATATCAAATAAGTTTTTTTCGTCGTAAACTGAATTTTGAAGGCTAAATAAGTTCTCTGAGTAAATGGTATCATGGCTGAGACTAAGAACTACAATTATACCTACTTAGAGCCAAACCCGAAGCAAAAACTAAAATAAAAGGGCTGAAAAAAATACAGACATACAGACAGATAAACAGACACACGCAGAAACATCTTGCCTTTTATATATATATATTATCGATTTTCTGCACTATTGTAAGAACTGCAACCTTGAAACTTTTGAATATCGTTTCTTATGTCTTTGTCTATGAGTGTATCAAATTTGATTAAAATCGGAACACCCCTCCTTTAACCAAATTTTTTCGATTATCAATTTTCGTTATTTTTCGGGGTACATCGACACAAAACCTAGCTAAGAACATTAGCAGATGCTTATAGTACAACTGTGTAAATTTTCAAGAAAATCGGTTCAGCCGTTTCGGAGTCTATAGGTAACGGACACACACACAGACAAAATTCCATTTATAAATAAGTTTAGATTATTATTATTATTATTATTATTATTATTATTATTATTATTATTATTATTATTATTATTCCTCGTGTTTATTTTTCTAAGGCTAGTTTAATTTATTCATTAATTATTTGGTTAAGAAATTATTTTTATTGTTTATTTAGGATTTGTTCATTCCGTAAGAAATAATGAGCGTGCACCGGATATGAAATGTGCTCTGTTTATTAAATTATGACGGCTAATATTATTTTAATTGTGTAGGAATTCATTGATGGGTTGGTTGGTTTTCATATTTTTATAGAAAGGAGTTTGGAAGTTTTTCATTATTCGAATCAGTACGTTCATAAACGGAAAACCATTATTTAGGTTCGGGTCATATATCAAATTGAAGACTGAGTCATTTGCGAATGTTGTTCTAAGCGTTTGTAAATTGTTGGCTTACATCACACACACACACACACACACACACACACACACACACACACACACACACACACACACACACACACGCATACATACATTTAAAGAAGTAATTGATTTATTCTTAATGCGTTTTATCATTTCACTAGCAGTATAGCCCGGTGTTGCTCGGGTGTAATGAAAGCTTTAAAACTAACCCATGGTCCTGGAGCTCAGACTCTTTGGACGTTGGCACGAAACACTAAAAAGCAATAGTTGTTTCCATTTAAAGCGAAACCGTAGACTGAAAGAAAAATGAACGGATGTAAGTCAAATTTTGATTTCCTGGTATCGATATCAAATAAGTGTTTTTCGTCGTAAACTGAATTTTGAAGGCTAAATAAGTCCTCTGGGTATCATGGCTGAGACTAAGAACTACAATTAGCTCAGAGGTAGAATCGCCGACTGACGCCAATTTGGTCGGGTTTCAATCCTGGGTGAAAGGCAATCGGCTGTCTAACCGTACTGATGAGCTGTGATACAGCGATACAGACCTGTCTGCGGATGACTATATCTATCTATCTATATATATATATATATATATATATATATATATATATATATATATATATATATATCGCTGTATTCACTTGCTCGCAAATACTCTTAGAATTCTTCAGCTATGGTTTAAATAGCAGGAAAGATTGGGTTCTATGGTTGGTAACCAGTCTACCGCAATGAGCAATGGTATAGATATGATCGCCTAATCGTGTATCGCGTATGACACTTAACTGACTGACAGTGTCGGTTCAGTTCCATAGACCGGCAGCGGCGCTTCGGTTCACTCTCTTTACTACCAGTTATTAAACTTTACTACCAGACATGAAAGTTCTTTGCTCTTGAACTGTACCTTATTATTTTACTTTTTGGTGGAATAATTATGTCGTCGAGTAATGAAGAATATATATATATATATATATATATATATATATATATATATATATATATATATATTTCCTGTCACGCTCGGGGGGTGGGTATTATTTTGTTGTTGTTTTTTTTTCACGTCTTCATATAAGATACTTAATAGTAGGCACGCCAATATATATGTTCGCGTCATTATAGATGGCATAACGATAGTTACCGTCATTTTTTGACGACACGGACCCACTCGTGATGCAATAACTTTTAAGTGAGCACTTTCAACTACTAAAATGAATGTCTTAACTACTCGAAAATAGAGATTATACAAATTTTAATAAACTGTGGAAATGTTAACTCTTCTATGAAAAAAGGTTTCTACACTGAATTCAAAAAACGTTAAACTACCTCTCATTAATAATAACTTTTGTATATCATTGATAAACAAATTCGATATTATAAATATTAACATAAATCAAAAACAATATATTTCCTATAATAACACTAAACATATCAACCTATTATACCGCAAACGATGTACGTTGTGCAGCCGTGGATATCAACTCGAAACGATAAATTGGTGAGCCGAGTTCGAATTCCAGTTGAATTACTTGCATTCACTTACGCACAAATATCCTTGGGGAAAGGTATTAATCCATTTCTTCGCTCTAGTTATGGGTTAAATAATAGGAGAGATTGAGTTCTATAGCCTTGAATGGCAACCAGTCTACTGCGGGATAATATTCTGTCCAGTCGAAAGAGACATGATCGCCTAAAGGGTGTATCACGTATGGCACTTAAAAGACTGATACCGCAAACAATTGAACTCCAATGCCAAAATGAAAAATCCTAAAGCAACTCCTAAGTATTAATATATACCCCACTGATTGTCTTCTGCGGTGTGCCATGTTTCAATATGACGTAGGCGATCAGGGCCCTTCACATCTTCCTATCTTTCGTAGCTCTTGTTTTCTTTGTTATTTCTTCCAAATACTGCTCTGACACTCACTTGCTTCGGCCCATCCACTATGGCACACATTTATTTCTATTTGGTCCTGTGAGTATCAGATTCTCCAAGCCCTCTTTTCTCATTACATGTCTAAAAGATTTCCGCTGTCTCTTCCTGGTGTTACGTATAAGACTCCTTTTCGTTTCCATCCCCTCCAAAACCTCGCTGTTGCTCAAATGTTCGGTCCACGGTATCCTCAGTATCCTTCTGTAGAATGATATTCCGGTTGCTTTAAGTCTTTACTTCTTGATGAGATTGTCTAGTATTTGCTACCATATCAGTCGAGTACTCTTTTCTTTGTTTATAATGACATTTTTATTTCTCTCGATACTCTGGTTAGCATTTGAAAGCGTCCTTGGGCATGTCAGTACAATTTCAGATCGGAATACTGAACTTCAAATTCTCTGTTAGAACACTTTCCAGCTATTTAAATTTCAGTACCTGCTTGGTTTTAGTATACCCGACCTGTAATCGGCACTTTCAGCTCCTCTTTTTGCTGATGACCATGTATTCAGTTTTCGTGTAGTTTATACTAAGTCCTTTTCTCTCGCTTACCTTTGATAATTTCTGTAAGTCTTGTAGTTTACTTTCTGTGTCTGCTATCAGCACTATATCATAGGTTGTATAGGTTGAATAGATTTGGTGAGCAGACATATCCTTGTCTTCAGCCTTTTCTATTTGTGTATCTGTTAATCTCATTTTCTCTCCATATTCAGGTGGTTTGCTGCAAGTATATTTTCTTGGTTATTGTCATATCTTTCAAGTATATATATATATATTTTTTTTTAATCATTTCACCCCGAGCAAGGCAGAAACGCCACTGATGTGCAGGGGGTTACATAAATGTAGAAAGGTTAATTAGAAAAGAGTGAGGAGTACAAGCTAGTTAGAAAGGAACAATAGAAAGCTGAGAAAGCAGGTGCAATGACAGATACATGGGCGGAGAGAACGTGAAGATTATACAGGGGAGGGGAGAGGGCTAGAGTCCAGTGGTTAGTAGGTGAGTATTAACTTTGCTTTTAAATTTCTGGAGGTCGTAGCCGTCAGGAAAGCAAGAATACGGGAGTGAGTTCCACAGGCGGGAAGTGCGAGAGAGGAAGCTGCAGGAGTAGAATTGTCGTCTGCGTTTGGCTAACCTGACTGTGAATGGGTGGGACCCAGTTGCCAGTCTGGTTGCACGGGTAAACACCTGTTGAGGAGGCATCAGTGACTTAAGCTCATCCGAGCAGAAGCCATGAAAGTATTTATAGAAGAGACAGAGGGAGGCCACATTTCGACGATGGGAAAGTGGCTGCAGACGAGTCGCCAGATCAGTACCTATCACATTACAGACTCTCCTTTGGAGCTTGTCAAGAACACTGAGGAGAACGGCAGGGGCACCTGACCATAAATGGCAGCAGTACTCCATGCACGGACGGATGGTTGACTTGTATATATGCAGGATGGATTCAGGTGGAAAAAACATCCTGGATCGACATAGTGACCCAATCTTCTTAGCAGTAGATTTTGCTATGGATTCAATATAGTGCTTCCATTTGAGGTCTGAGGACAGGGTAAGTCCGAGGAGGCGTAGTGTATTACTCTCCGGGAGAATCATCTGGTCCATGCTTATGGGAGGCAGAAGAGGTTGCCTGTAATGGTTGACAGACAAGAGCTTGGTCTTCGAGGAATTGAAGTTGACAAGCCACTTCTTGCCCCAGTTCACCACAGAGTGTAGATCCCGCTCAAGGTCAGCAGCGAGATTATGTCTGTCCGCCACGAAGCGGGAGTATATTGTAGTGTCATCTGCGTAGATGCCTACTTGGGACTTGATCTCATATGTCAAGGTTGCCGAGCATCTTAATCAAGTCTTTGTGGTGTACGTTGTCGAACGCCTTTGCATAGTCTATAAAACACAAATACACGTCTTTCTAAACTTTCTGATAACATTCTAAGCATACATATCACGTTCCGAAACTAGACTGTTCTTGGCCTATGTCTGGCCTGACTCGGTGGAGTTCAGTTCTTTATGCCTGACTTCTTAGTGCTATCCAAATGTATCTGCTTTTTTCTGGTATATTGCCACTGTTGACAAAAGAAATCCACCATCAAAGTTGATAATACCTTTTGTTGACATAAAACATTGCTAAGCAACGATAACAGTCACCAAATAGTAGACGTAGTTCGTAAATTTGTAATGCGGTTCTATGACGTTACACCGCGTGAGAGACCGAAATCGTAACATATTTAAATGTAATGTAATTTGTTGTGATCATATTGAAATGTGATTTTATTAAGCATGGGTTGTTTTGATTTAATCTAGATGGCGTCCAGTATTTGAAGGTTCTTTTTACTGTGTGTATATGTGAGTATAACGTCCCTGTAACCTCTCTGAAGATGGCTCATGTGAGCCGAAAACTTAGAATCAGCATAATAAAAAATATCCAAACGTTAAACAATTTTTGTCTTTAGTTTCACCTGAAATTAAAGCCAAAATATGTTTAGAAGGGCTCATGATTAAACATAATAGACATTCATTGTCGGTTATATTTAAAAAGATATGTTTAGAAAATTATCTGCTGCCTCGATGCACTATATATATATATATATATATATATATATATATATATATATATACGCGTAAAAAAATCACAAGATCGCCAAAACCTACCGCGGTTTCACACAACGGCTGACGAGCCGTTGTGTGAAACCGCGGTAGGTTTTGGCGATCTTGTGATTTTTTTACGTGTCTTTGCTCTGCATTGCTTCCTCTTTGTTATTCCGCTTTGGTTAGTTCTGTATCGAGCACTTTTTCTTTCTTTGTGGTTGGTTCCGTTTGGGGTTTTTTTCTTTTACTGCGGGGTATTGTATGTATTGTCTGTATTCCGCAGTTTTCTTCTTTTTTTTTTCCCCCTCTTGTCCAACGCCTTATAGCGACGGACAATAACGGAGTTAGATTCTGTCTGTTATTTGGTGTCCTCAAAGTTTATTTTCGTATAATTTTAGGATTTAGATACTTACAGAGTCGGTCTTGTTATTATATATATATATATATATATATATATGGGGTTTATGATTCAACTCAAATCGCGATCTGATTGGAATATATATATTGATATGAATGTTCCGCTCGACGTGGGCTGATAACCCAACTTTCTTGATGACAACCCTTTTTAATCTGCTTATAAAAATCGTTTACGCTGAAAATAATCAATTTACTGTGAATTCCAGCCGTAACAAAATTGATAATTTTCATATCCAGCCTGTACGCTATCTCACCAAATAATCGATGCCAAAAAGACTCGAACTGTTGCCGGTCACTTGTACAAGATATATTTGGTACCGTAGATTTGTTTTCGTATTTCGTTTTCGCAGAACAAAAGACTTCTTGAGAAATATGGCACCCCTCGATAGTTCAAACTCTTCTCAATATATATATATATATATATTATATACTCTCGGTAGAATTGTTGTAATCAGTCAAGTAGGTATCTACCAAGACGATGGTCTTATGTATATACCTGACAGTAATGGTACCCTGACATCAAGAATTTCTAAAAAAAATTATTAGAGCTTTTAAAATGCTGGGCTTCAAAATTGAAATTTCATCTAATCTCAGGATCGTTAATTTTTTAGATATTAGCGTTAACCCTCTAGGGCCATTCGTATCATATTTGATACAGTATGAAAACAAGCCTTGAAAGAAATATTTTCCAGAAAAATTTTTTAAGAGAAATATTTTATAAATTTCAAATGAAAGCAGTACTGACTGCTCAGTCAATGAATACCAAATGTTTCCTTATAAGGAAATACCAAATGTTTCCTTATAGGGAAATACTGTATCAAATATGATATGAATGGCCCTAGAGGGTTAACCTATCCAAAATACATTTAAACCGTGTCAAAAAAGTAATCAATCCCCTATTTATATTAATGTTAACTCTAATCAACATAAAGCTATCATAAAACAAATACCCAAAACAGTCAAAATTAGAATTAATAAATTATCTTCTAACAAGGAAATATCCGATGAGAATAAAACAATATACAATGAAGCCCTCAAGAAGAGTGATTTTAAAGATGAAATATTATACGAAGAAAAATTGAAAGACAAAACTAGAAACAAAAGTAAAGTTCGAAAAAGAAAAATAATATGGTTTAACCCTCCTTTCTGCAAGTTGTCCAATGTAAACCGAGGCAAATACTTTTAAAATCTAGTTAGCAAACACTTCCACCAACACCACAGTAAATTATTCAATAGAAAAACTCTTAAAATTAGCTATTCTATCACAAAAAACATGCAAAACATAGTTAATTCACATAATAACAAATTACTTAGAGACTTCTTTAGCAAACCTTTGGTAGACAAGCCTTCCTGTAATTTGATGACAACCTTTTTTAATCTGCTTATAAAAATCGTTTACGCTGAAAATAATCAATTTACTGTGAATTCCAGCCGTAACAAAATTGATAATTTTCATATCCAGCCTGTACGCTATCGCACCAAGTTTTAGAATTTAGCAAGTTCCGCGGAACTTGCTAAATTCTAAAATTGAAATTCTGAGATAAGGAATTGTCATTATACTCTTATCAAGAAGCCAAATTGTCCAGTTGATGGTAGGTGTGATTCCGAAAAAAGCTATCTATGAAGACACTATATATCCAGTGGAGGACCCCAACAATAAAAGAGTTTATATAGGGATATCTGCAGGCAGTTGGAAACAGAGATTGTACAACCACAGACAATCTTTCTCCAACGCCTCCTTGAAACATCAAACTACCCTATCTAAGCAATATTGGAATATTAAGGACGGGAGATTTACCCCACTGGTCAGATGGGGGATTGTGAAATACGCCAATACTCCCAACAGTTTCAGAGATAGGTGCAATTTATGCCTGGAGGAGAAATTAAGGCTTACAAAAATATAATAATGTTATTATATAATAACATTTATTTCTTGTGATACGGCATTTCCTTTTATTGTATCTCTTTTTCCTTTCTTTTTCTCTTCTTGCTTTCTATTCGGTTTTTTTCTGTTTCCCCTTTTTTTCTTTTTTCTCCGTTTTCTTTTTCAACTTTTTTTTTCTCTTCTTTGCATTAAACAATCGTCTATCTCTTCTTTATCCTCGTTTTCATCTTTCTTTGGGGTTCTTTTTCGAATGAGCGAGAAATTTCCGTATATAACCCTTACAAATGTCTGTTCTAATATGGACATGTGAACATCTATGTAAAATTAAATAAAAGAAAATAAATTTTTTTGCGGGGGCGAATATTTTGAGGACTAACTGTTGTACCATTTGGGTCTGACGAGCCGCGATAATAACATCAAAACGTGGTGAAATATGTATTATCCATTGCAATAACCTAAAGTTTTTTATAAATTATATATATTGTGCGTGTTTTCATTCTCGCTTGGTCTTGTGTGACGTCACTAGCTGTGATGTGACATTCGCTTCCAGCGTCTTAAATGCACGGGTTTGTTGTTGCTGGGAAACAAAAACAGTTTGTCATTATCGTTTGTCTGTGTTAATGATATATAATGTAATTCGGCATCTTTGAAAATGGTTTATGTAAGCCGAAAGCTTAGATTGGATTATTAAAAATTATGTATCAATATTGTAATTTTCTTTCTTTATTTAATGATAATGCTATTAAACTTATCAGAGAATATGAAAAAATTTACATGAAATAGTCAAAACTTGTCTATATTATTTAATGAAACATGCATATATATATATATATATATATATATATATATATATATATATATATATTTGCATGAAACAATTTTGGAATTGTTAGAACTGCAACCATAATTTTCGCTTTTCAGAAGTTTCAGCAAATACCTAGTGCATCCAAATTAAGACTTATAATCGTGAGGAGTCCTTATTGCAATTCTCCGTGCAAATTCTCTGTACACCTCGTGGTGTTAAATTGAAGTCAATCAACGTCACTTATTAGCGGGAAGAAATAGATGCCTTTTAGCAAAACCTGTTATTTAAAAAGATTAAATAAACTTAATTTGCTAAACAAATGAAATATTTTTCTATATAGACCTTTTTTTTACCAATAATATTAATATCTGTTCGTTTCCCCCGAAGCTGAAAAAGACAACTTAATCCCACTATCAGTCAGTCAGGTAAGTGCTATACGTGATAGACGCTTTGGGCGATCATGTCTCGAAAGAAACATGACTGACTGGGCAGAAGATTATCCCGCAACACCACTTATAAGCAATTTTTTTTTTATTCATGTCACCCCAAGCAAGGCGGTTACGCCACTGATGTGCAGGGGACTGCATAAGAATGAGAAGATTAGAAAAGAGAAAACCGGAAACCGCATCCTAAACAGGAAACAAGGGATGGGCCTCTTCACCTGTTCAATAGATGTGGGTGAAGTGTGAACCGGGCGATAGTTTAGTCTATCTATTCCAATTGAAAAAAAAACAAAACAAAGTGAGAAGATTAGAAAAGAGAAAAACCAGAAACCGCATCCTAAACAGGAAACAAGGGATGGGCCTCTTCACCTGTTCAATAGATGTGGGTGAAGTGTGAACCGGGCGATAGTTTAGTCTATCTATTCCAATTGAAAAAAAACAAAACAAAGTGAGAAGATTAGAAAAGAGAAAAACCAGAAACCGCATCCTAAACAGGAAACAAGGGATGGGCCTCTTCACCTGTTCAATAGATGTGGGTGGAGTGTGAACGGGGCGATAGTTTAGTCTATCTACTCCAATAAAGTGAAGCTAATGGTTGCAGGAGAACTGCGTTGGTTCGAGTGAACAGAAGAGAACCTTAGACGGCAAATCATGCCACCCATCCCCGTGATCAGCTCTTTATTCTTCTGTCTCAATAAATTAGAACGCCGGTTGAGTTGAAAACCAGTTGAGCCACTAGAGGGCGGAGTTGCGAGAGCATCAAATCTCTTATGGCAACGCGCAACTGTTGTTATATTCATTGTCATTGCCAAGTGTTACGAAGTTAAACGTTGTTCGATATCCTCCTCAAATCATTCGGTAAAACTGTAAACAATGGACTGATGATTCACCATAGATCTAACGGCCTCTTAGGTTGGCCTCACAATCTTAAATAATAAGCTTATGAGACCGCTCAGACTCTAGCTAAGAGGTTTATTTCGAGCGTCTGTTTAGGTTTTGCTTGGAACTATTGTTTTCAGCCTCGTTTTTATAGACAGGACGTTTCGGCTAAATGTCCACTGATCATAATCAGGTATCTGTTGGTTGCTTTGTTTTTATGGCATACCAAACTCGGCGGGTCATTTATTGCCAACTAAATTTTATCTATTTATTGCTGGTAATACCTTTTTCTTTCAACAATTTATTTATTTTTTTATATAAGTTTTGTGTCTAGTAATACATTTTTCTTTTCGAGCATCAAGATTCATTAGGATTTGTTTTTAAGGGCAGAGTCCCCCAAGTCCAACCCTTGTTATTTAATCCATAACTGGAGGGAAGGGACGGGTTAATACCTTTCCCAAGGATACCAGTGCTTATGTGAATGCAGGCTATTCAACTGGAATTCGAACTCAGCTCACCGATTTCTCTTTCCGAGCCGATATCCACTGCACCACAACGCACATCCGTCACTAAACACTTACAGCACCTGGTATTCCCAAGTGGCCACCCATCTAAGTACTGACCAGGCTCAACGTTGCTTAACTTCGGTGATCGAGCGAGAACCGGTGTATTCAACGTGATATTGCCGTAATCTGTAGTTTTCTTTATATGAAATATCTGCTGATTGTTATTATTACTGCTTCTCTAATTCTCGTCATTATTTGTTCCTGATTAGCGTTTTACTACCCGATGAAGGGAGTGAACTTATGACCACTGAAGCATATTAAAAGTGTATTTTTGAAGCATTTTATATTCAATGTCAGATGGTTACTACGGATGATTTGCACCGCGTTTCATAATTTTGTATTTCATTTTTGAGACAAGGAATTGTTATTACACTCTTATCATTACTTACTATTTAGAATTCTCTTGATTGGTATGCTATTACAGACAAAATGTCTTAGTTGTGTATATAATAGACACCATGATACTTAGTCGAAATGTTGTGTGTATATTTTGAAAAATATTCAAAAGTTCAACAATATACATGTATTGAACACTTTTTAATACAACTATGTACCTGTGTACTGGTCTAATTTTATTATGAGAAACATTAAGCAACTAACTAATATATATATATATATATATATATATATATATATATATATAATGAAGATTATCACAGTAAGGCAACACTAATAATGACAGATTAAACATCCGAAAATAGTGCTAACTTAACAGTAATTTAAACCGTCTTGTAACCCGGCGAGAACTACCTCGTGGGTTAAATAATGGGGGAGAAGAAAAAAAAGGAAAGAAACAGCGCACGAGAATAATACGTCTAGTACCCGTTGGAAAGAAAAAAAAACACAAGACGAAACCTTAAGAATAAAGTGCTCGATACGAAAGTACGAAAGTAGAGCGAGAATACAAGAAATCTAAACTAAAATAGCCACAATACTGCGTTAGCATCGAATGTATGGAAAGTTAAAAATGTCATTAAAAAGACCCTATCCTTAAATGGGAGAAAAAAATGTTCAAACTACAAAGTAGGTAGTAAGTTCTGCAAATTATGTTTGGAAGAAAAATTTTCCATAGCATTGTTTGAACCCGCGCGGAACTTGCTAAATTCTAAAACTGAAATTCTGAATAAATGTAAAAACTTAAAAAATTGCTTACTCAATTAGTGTTTGGGTTTTTTTCCTTTCTTTTATAGTTGTAATAAAGGTGTGTTCTACCCTTCTTGTTTTGGTTTCTTCTTTACTTGAGTAATATATATTTGCTGTTTCAATCTTAGTTGTTGGCCTCTTACCCTGAAGAACCGTAGTGTGAAACCGCGGGAGGTGGTGGCTCGCTTCTAGGTTTCTTGTATATATATATATATATATATATATATATATATATATATATATAGTCATCCGCAGACAGATCTGTTTTGCTGTATCACAGCTCTTCAGTACGGTTAGACTCCGATTGCTTTTTAACCCAGGATTGAAACCCGACCGAATTGGCGTCAGTCGGCGATTCTAACTCTGAGCTATGGACGCTCGGTAGAAGGAGGCATACTTTTTAGCGTGTATATTATCATTATACACGCCCAATAGCTGAGAGTGTTCTAATCCATTGCTGAATGAACGATGCGTAGATGCTAGAGTAGCTACTGTTTTTCAAAGTCTACCATTCTTCAGTAGTGCTCAACCAGGGTGTGAGAGCGTAAATAGTAAATAGTCACATATATATATATATATATATATATATATATGAATTTTCTTTTTTTCTTTTTAGTTTTTAAATTCTCCTTATCTATATAGATGAGAATAAAGATCTCCCTATCTATATAGATCAGCATAAAGATCAGAACAATATTAAGAAAAAGTCTAAATATGAAATAAATTTTTATTTTAAAGTTTCATAGAACATTTTATCAAGGAAACACAAGGACATAAATGTAAATTATATAATTCCAAAATATCAAGCTCAATAAACTTATTTTGATAAAGTTATAAGAATAATTATATAACATTCGAAAAAATAGTTGATCAAAAACATCAGAACGATTAAATAAATCCATAAAATTTAATATTTTTCATTATTGAAAATCTTTAGGGTAAGAATATAAAAATCAGGTATTTTACGAAAGTATACCAGCTCTTTATTAGCTCTTGCATTGTAAACATGGCAAAAAAAATCAGTGACGTCATTGGAATATAGAAAACTGATAGTCAAGTTACGTAATGAAGATAAACTCTCGATTGGGGATATTTCAAACAGTGTGGGGAAATCTAAAAGTGTTATTCATAGTATCTTAAGAAAACTTGAAGAAACTGGGTCATGTGAAGCCAAGAAACCAACTGACAGGCATAGGAAAACTATTGGAAGGGAAGACAGATGGATTGATAAAGCATAAAAACAGAGCTAATGCTAACCTTAGCATTAAAATATCAAGGCACGCTACTTCCCGAAGACTTAATGAAATAAATCTAAACAGTCAAATAGCCTCTACGAAGCCTTCTTCTTCTTCTATGTGCCCTGTCCCTTCAGGACGTAGGCGATCATGGCTCTCCACGTCTCCCTATCCCTTGTGGCTCTTAGTATGTTTGCTCCTGTTACCCCTGGCAACCCCTGGCAACCCCCGTTCCTTCATCCACCTGATCAGACCCTGCAAATATGTTATCTTGTTGCCATTCTTTCTAACACCTCGTCGTTGCTTGTATGCTCAGTCCACGATATCCGTAGCATCCTTCTGTAGAACCACATTTCGGCCGCTTCCCAGTTTTGTCCTCATTCTCGATGATATTGTCCAGCATTCACAGCCGTATTGAAGAACTGACATCACGTAGCAGTCTAGCACTCTTTTCTTCGTTTCTATTGAGATCTTCCTGTGTGTTAGTATTTTGCTCATCTTCTGGAACGCGTCCTTTGCCATGCCAATTCGCCTTCGGATCTCCGTGTCGCACTTTCCATCTCCTGTTAGAACACTTCCTAGGTACTTAAATTTTTGTACTTGTTTAATTCTGTTATCCCCCACCTGTATTTGGCATTTTGGGTTGTATCTTTTGTTGATGACCATGCACTCAGTTTTCTTAAAGTTTATTTGTAGTCCCATCTTGTCACTCTCCACTGCTACTTTCTGTATGAGGTCTTGTAGTTTCCTTTCCGTGTCCGCAATCAGCACTGTATCGTCAGCATATCTTATGTTGTTCAGGTTGTGGCCTCCAATAACAAATCCTGGCGTGTCATCTAGGGTCCTCAAAATATTCTCGCTGTATAGGTTGAACAAATCCGGTGAAAAGACACATCCTTGTCTTACGCCTTTTTCTATCTTTGTGTATCTACTGAGATCGTTACCTGTCCGTATGCAGGCCGTTTGCTGCCAGTAGAGATTCTTGATTATTCTTATGTCTTTGCCGAAAATGTCGAGGTTGCCTAGCATCTCCATCAATTCTAAAAAATCAAATGAGCCGATTGAAATTTGCCACTGAACACATCATTGGATAGAAGAACAGTGAGATTGTGTTCATTTCAGCGATGACTCAAAGTTTAACCTGTTCGGTTGTGACGGCAGAAGGTTCGTTCGACGCAGTCCTAAGGAACGATATTTGCCTCAGTGCACTAAATGCAGCGTTAAATTTGGAGGAGAAAGTGCAATGATGTTTGGCATGAATTCATCTGCTGGTATCAGACCTCTTGTTAGGCTTCACGGTAAAATTAACGCAACTGTATACAAAGAGATATTGAAGAAACATGCACCTAATTTGAGAACTGCAATTAATCAACCAACTGTATTTGTGCAAGATAACGCACCATGTCACACAGCGAAGTCTGTTAAGAAATTTCTTTCTGAGGAGGATGTTACTGTTATGGAGTGGTTTGCTCAAAGCCCAGACATGAATCCTATTGAGAATGCTATCATCACGTTATCATCGGGATATGATCGTATTCATATAACGGGAAAAGAAATAGATGCCTTTTAGAAAAACCTGTCATTTTAAAAAATTAAATAAACTTAATTTACTAAACAAATGAAGTGAACTGATGATTATATGCAAACATAGAAATAAATATCTGCACAAATACGCTGATTCAGATTAATAAATATTTTTCTATGTAGACCTTTTTTTACCAATAATAGTAATATTAGTTCCTTTTCCTAAGCTGAAAACGACAACTTAATCCCACTATCAGTCAGTCAGTTAAGTGCCATACGTGATACACGCTTTGGGCGATCATGTCTCGAAAGAGACATGACTGACTGAGCAGAAGATTATCCCGCAGTAGGTTGCCATTGCTTTCTGTGGTACACTGGTTGGCAACCAAGGCTATAGAACCCAATCTGTTCTATTATTAGACTCATAGCTAGAGGGAGAAGATATGTATTATATTATTAAGTAGTAATTAGTGGGGGATCAGTTTATTACTTCATAACAATAGAAAACCAATACCCCACTTTATGACCAGTAGAAGCCTTAATCATGTTCCCAACTATTATATTCAGTCAGTCAGTTAACTGCCATACGTAATACACGCTTTGGGCGATCATGTCTCAAAAGAGAGATGAATGATTGGGCAGAAGATTATCCGGCAGTAGGTTGCCATTGCTTTCTGCGGTAGACCAGTTGCCAGCCAAGGCTATAGAACGCAATCTCTCCTATTATTTAACACATAACTGGAGGAACGAGATGGAGTACTACCTCTCCCAAGGGTATTTATGCGTAAGTGAATACAAGGAATTCAACTGAGATTCAAACTCGGCAACTCGATTTGTCGTTCCGCAGTGGCGCGCAGTGGCGTCATGTTCCCTCTTAGAGGCAAAAAAAAAAAAAAATTCCCGTATACGCATTCATAAAACGAATACCATTAACCCTAAAACTATTCTCAGCATTAGTTCATCATTTGAGTTTTTAATTAAAGTTTCAGTTTTAATTTAATTTTAAATTTAATTATAAAAAAATAAATAAACAAATACCATCTCAGTATTATACGATATATAACTACATTAATAACGCGAAAGCAAGAAATTCAAATCCCGGAACAGTTTGTTCAAAATAAGCACCTGATGATTGCATAGATCATGAAACGAGTCGTGCTATATATATATATATATATTCGTCATCCACATACAAGCCTGTTTCGCTGTTTCACGCTTCATCAATATGGTTAGACATCCACTTGCTTCTGGCGGGCATCAAATTCGACCGATTTGGTGTCAGTCGGAGTCGTTAACACCCTAAGCCATAGGCACATGGAATCAGAGAAGGGAAGTTTTAGCGTGTTATAGATAAGCAGTGTATACACATGCCAGTCACCGAAAGAACTCAGTTCATTGCTGAAGAGTAATGAATATATATATATATATATATATATATATATATATATATGTGTGTGTGTGTGTGTGTGTGTGTGTATCTGTGTCTGTGTGTCTGTGCGTCCGTGTACATATATTAATTTATATTCATATATGTATAATAAGATCAATTAAAACTGGGTAGTGAATTCGATCCTCAAAGATTAACCAATACTTTTGGTTTTCTGCACATCTAAGTTTTGCTTAGTATATATATATATATATATATATATATATATAGTCATCCGAAGACAGATCTTTTTCGCTGTATCACAGCTCATCAGTACGGTTAGACTCTGATTGCTTTTAACCCAGGATTGAAACTCGACCGAATTGGCATCAGTCGGCCATTCTACCTCTGGGCTATGTGCGCTCGGTAGAAGAAGACAGACTTTTTAGAGTGTATAGTATCATTATACACGCCCAATATATATATATATATATATATATATATATATATATGGGGCTGAGATAGGCATAACTGCATGTGAACAATATGGGGCTTAGCATATATATGTATATGTGTGACGTTTTGTAATTGCATACGCATTTGATTGGTGTATAGTGTATCTACCGAGTTTGATGCCAAGGATTTTGTGTATCTATGTGGTTTTGTATTTTTTACGATCTGTGGAGATTTTAGTCGTATACGTTTTTATTTTTAGCTTGTGTATTTGCGTAAGTATATATCTAATTATATGTCCATGCGCAAAAATCTGATTGTGTCTGCCATGACCTCATTCAAGGCTAGTCATGTTACGAATTCGCCATGACTGTTTGTGGCAATTCAGTCTGTGTCCAAATAGAGCTTTAAAATTTAACAGACAAATTGACAAGTCGATAAAAACAAAATTTTGAAATTTGTGCATGTATATATGCGTGCGTATATTAATCTTTATATGTGTCTGTTTGCCAGTGTATGTGTATATACTCGTCTATTTTTTCCATGTGTGTATGTTTGTAGGTTTATTTATGTGTGCGTTCTTTCTCTCCCTCGTTTAATATATGAATAACTTTCTAAATCTAATAAATTGTTAAACTTAAATTTTTTTTTTAAATTTCGCAACAATAATAAAGTAGAATAGATCTAATAGTTAATTAATAATGCTGATCTCAGTTTAATCAAATATTAATACTAATGCCCCCCTCTTATTTTTAAGTCTACTCACATATTCTCCAAATTATAAGTTGCTTTACTCTGATTGTTCCACATTGTACATACAACAACGCCTCCCTGATTAAAGGGGTTTTGCTTGTTTTTAACCTTTTAAAACCCTACAACTTAAAATAAACCTCATCACTGTTATAAGGCACAAGAAGTGTCGAAACAAAATAGCTACTTTTGTAGTGATATTATAACATATTCATAATCTTTGAATAAATATTATTAGCTCTACTTTGTATTGAACACTTGTTTAAGAATAGTGTTTCTTTGGATAAGGAATATTATTCCATCCATACGTACCCTATACTACTATATATATATATATATATATATATATATATATATATATATATGTGTGTGTGTGTCTGTGTGTGTGTGTGTGTGTGTGTGTGTGTGTGTGTGTGTGTGTGTGTAAAAGTTTATTTTTATTTTTATATATATACTTGGGAGATTAATGATAATGTGCAAATGATTTGTGTTACTCATTTTGTGTTTTACACTCTCCTACACACACACCAAACATACATCGCACACACAAACGTATACACACACGCATATATATATATATATATTTAAAAGAACTCTATAAAATAAAAAAATATTCCATACAGAAAAAATCTAAATTGGAAAGAAAAAACACCGCACCCCTATCACATCTATGAAAACCTAGACACAGGATCAAAGTAAATACATGAATTAGGCCCACTAACAGCAGATATCAACCAATTAAACGATAGCCAACCATAAAAATGACCACTCAAAAGTGCCCCCATAGAAATCCTAACCAAAAGATATACCCAACCGATAAAAAGATAAAACATACATTCCAACAGATAATACCATTAATCAACAATTTCACACTTACACACCAAATTCCTCAAAAGTCTAACGATCAAAACGAGACATTCACTTAATTACCAATAACCCCAACCAACCCCCACGACAACAACGAACCAAATATAAACAGAGAATGATTCCAAACCTTTATTTCCCCTGAGGAAGTGTTTAAATCCAAACACTGAAACAACCATATGATTGTAGGGAAGAGGACATATATAGAAGAAATTATGTACATGTTCTAAAACATAATTTATAATAAATATTCACTGCTCTATACACCATATATCGAGCACTGTTTTAAATTAATGTTTTGGACGGAAATTTTTTTTTTCTTTTTTCTCTCCTCGTTCTATACTCACTCGGATATATATATATATATATATATATATATATATGTAAAAAATATTTATGTGTACCTTTCATAATTGACTGTCTGTTTTGGTTGGTCAGCCTGTTGACAAGTTTCATCTTGTCTTTTGTCCTTCGCCCTAGACATTTGTTTTATTTGCCGTTCTGAAATTCGCGCCTTTTCCCTCTTGTTCGCCATTAAGAAATCGATATTAATTAATGATCGAAAATTTGCTTCTAAATTTGAATTTCCTCTTGTGACATTTCCCGCCTTCTCAATTTACTTGAATTTGACGGCTCTCTAGCCACTGTTTTCTCTAAACGGATGGAAATATTCTGTGTAGCTCCAGGGCATTAGTACCTAAATAACATTACAGATTAGCAATAGATTTTGTTTGTAACTCCTGAACATTAGGAACCCATTCATACAAAAGAAACGCTAAAAAGAACCATTGCCTCTAGCAATTATTTCGTATATGAACACCAGTTTTCCTATGGAAGCCTTAACCCATCAATGACAACGTTAAAATTCAGTATCAGTCATTTTTAAAATGCAGGGTTGCTTCAAAATGTAAGCGATCATGGGTCTCCGGAGATATTATTATCTATATTGTCAATTGAAATAACATTCCTTTTCAGACATGACAGCAGATTGGTTTTCCATGTACTTTCTTCACAGTTTTAAATTCAGAGTATTCTTTCTCTTGAGTTAGTTGCCATAAGTGATACACACTTTTGGGCGATCATGTCTCGAAAAACACATGACTGACTGGACAGAAGATTATCCCGCAGTAGGTTGCAATTATTTTCTGAGGTAAATTGGTTGCCAGCCAAAGTTATAGAACCCAATCACTCCTATTATTTGACTCGTAGCTAAAGGGGGAAGAAATGTATTATATTATTAAATAGTTATTAGTGGGGGATCAGTTTAATACTTAATAACAATAGAAAACCGATCCCCGACTTTATGACCAGTAGAATCATTAATCACGATTCCATTATATTCAGTCAGTCAGTTAACTGCAATACGTGATACACGTTTTGGTCGATCATGTCTCGAAAGAGACATGACTGACTGGGCAGAAGATTATCCCGCAGTAGGTTGCCATTGCTTTCTGCGGTAGACTGTTTGCCAGCCAAGGCTATAGAACCCAATCACTCCTATTATTTGACTCGTAGATAAAGCGGGGAAGAAATGTATTATATTATTAAGTAGTTATTAGTGGGGGATCAGTTTAATACTTCATAACAATAGAAAACTGATCCTATAGAACAGAGTCTGTTCTGTTATTTAACCCATAATTGTTACAAAATAAATTTAATATTTAGTATATTAGCCTTTTGCTTTGATCACAGCCTTCATTCTGTCAGACATTGACATCACAAGCTTCTTCAATATATCTAATGGTATCTCCTGCCAAGCAGCTTGTATTTGTTCCCAAAGTATGTCTTGCGAAGTAAGATTAGATTAATCATTTTTCTTAATCCAAAATATGTATTGATTTTCAATAGGATTGAGATAAGGGATTTGTTGGGTCCAATTCAAATTCCGAAGCGTTCCTTACACTTCTTTTTTATTTAAATGATTCTTAGAAATGTTTGGCTTTTCACCCTGTATTTTAATTTCAGTGAGGTTTTTAGGAAAATCACCCCTGTCCTAATACTTTTCCACACTACCGGTAGTGTGCAAAAGTGTTAGGAGAGGGGTGATTTTTAACTTTATTTTGATGTTTCATAGAAGATAAAATAGTTCTTGTCCTAATACTTTTGCACATTACTATATATATTATATATATATATATATAGTACTTAAAAATTATGATTTCTAATGATATTAGCGTCAATGGCAATAAGGGCTCTGGGGCTTTTAGTTATGAAGGTGTCTGGTCCGGCAGGAGTTCCAGGGTGCCACAGCCTGGGACCCGGTCATCATTCAGCTACTGTAAAAAATGTAAAAAATGTATGCCGATGAACACTGGCTTTTGGAATGTTCCAACATTGTTGAATTTACAGTCCACTGTAAGGTCTGCTCTCGTTGCTTCAAAGGGACTTCAAAGATATGATATTGGTATAGTGGCACAAGACTTGTCAGTGAGGATCACTTTAATGAGGTATCGGGTGGCAACAGTCTAGTTTTAGCCAAAAATCGCTGAAAAAACAGCATAGACTGAAGGAAAAGGCCTCAAACTAAATAAAAACAAAATGTGCTATCATGAAGAGGATAGATGAAAGTATTTTTTAATTATTTAAAAAAAATTTAAATTGTTTCTAGCAGGTTCATTTTGTGGTAGAAAATATTTTTTTCTCTTGTAAGTGCGAGGCATAAATTGACGCCAGCGTTTATTACGTCAAAACGTAATATGACGCAAAGACATTTTTTCACTGTGAAAGACATTAATTTGGAAACTCTTGCAAAAATCAAATAATGGTCGGATTTTGATGAAACTTTCAGAGCTTATTCATAATTGACTGAAATCAGTTTTGAAATGACTAATTTTAGAAAATATTGGTAAAAACATTTTTCTTTTACATATGTTACCCCCCTACCAATTAATTTCCCAAAATCTCGAAAAATGCGACTAGGTCTCAACATATAGATAATTTTAATTAAATTCAAGAGTCGTTGGGGAATGCTAACCAACTGTCTTGTTTTCTTCAAAACCTGCCTATTTGTAGAAAATCTGCTGCGAATTGCGAAAACAAAATGCAATAAAACTATGCCATTTTTTATTTGGATAAACTTTTAATTGCTTTTATTAATTGAAATATCAGAGTCTGAATAGAAAAAAATGCCATTAATAATGAATTTTAATTGCTTTTATTAATTGAAATATCAGAGTCTGAATAGAAAAAAATGCCATTAATAATGAATTTTAATTGCTTTTATTAATTGAAATATCAGAGTCTGAATAGAAAAAAATGCCATTAATAATGAATTTTAATTGCTTTTATTAATTGAAATATCAGAGTCTGAATAGAAAAAAATGCCATTAATAATGAATTTTAATTGCTTTTATTAATTGAAATATCAGAGTCTGAATAGAAAAAAATGCCATTAATAATGAATTTTAATTGCTTTTATTAATTGAAATATCAGAGTCTGAATAGAAAAAAATGCCATTAATAATGAATTTTAATTGCTTTTATTAATTGAAATATCAGAGTCTGAATAGAAAAAAATGCCATTAATAATGAATTTTAATTGCTTTTATTAATTGAAATATCAGAGTCTGAATAGAAAAAAATGCCATTAATAATGAATTTTAATTGCTTTTATTAATTAAAATATCAGAGTCTGAATAGAAAAAAATGCCATTAATAATGAATTTTAATTGCTTTTATTAATTGAAATATCAGAGTCTGAATAGAAAAAAATGCCATTAATAATGAATTTTAATTGCTTTTATTAATTGAAATATCAGAGTCTGAATAGAAAAAAATGCCATTAATAATGAATTTTAATTGCTTTTATTAATTGAAATATCAGAGTCTGAATAGAAAAAAATGCCATTAATAATGAATTTTAATTGCTTTTATTAATTGAAATATCAGAGTCTGAATAGAAAAAAATGCCATTAATAATGAATTTTTACAAGAATTGTTTCCATTTTTATTATTTTTTATTAATCAATTTCTAAAAAGTTTCAAATTTTTTAAAAGATTTCCTCATCATAGGTCTCTCCGATTTTTTTTAATTAATGTGTGATGAATATATTTACTAATCGAAAAAACTAAAACATAACTCCAAATAAGGGTGCTCATTGTTTGTTAAATAATTAAAACATTTTAATTTTCTGCATGTTGATTACCCGTATTTTGTTTGTGCGGGTGGCCGTACGCGATATAATTTATAATAAATATTAATTGCTCTGTTTCCATATTGAGCACTGTTTTAAGTTAATGTTTTGAACTGTGCCAAAATTTTCTTCGTTCCTTATTCATTTTGATATATATATATATATATATATATATATATATATATATATATATATATATATATATGTATATACATTGTTTTAACAGGAAGTTTTTATAAATTCCAACCGACTGTGGCAAAAGTTTACTTATAAAGAAATGGTAAATATTACCAGTATCATTCTTCTTCATTATATGCCGTTTATTCTCAGGCCGTAGACGATCATAGTTCTCCACAACTTCTTGTCTCTTGTACCACTTTATAAATTTTGACCTTTAGATATTTCTCCCAAATCTTTTTCCGCTCTTTTTTTGCTCAAGCTCATTAATTTTACTATCATTTATTTTCGTCATCGAATTTACTTCTTACTTTTTTTTTTTTTTTTTTTGTGCCGTTTTTTTACTAACCCGAATGTGTATGCAAATCTGGCCTGATTCGACGTCGTAAAGACACACTAGCAAGATTTCAACGAGCCTTCTTTGGGTTGAGGCTTACGGCCATATCACGTGGAATACACCGGTTCTCGCTCGATCACCGAAGTTAAGCAACGTCGAGCCTGGTAAGTACTTAGATGGGTGACCGCTGGGGAATACAAGGTGCTGTAAGCGTTTAGTGACGGATGTACGGTGCGGTGTGGTGCAGTGGATATCGGCTCGGAAAGAGAAATCAGTGAGCTGAGTTCGAATTTCAGTCGGATACCCTGCATTCACTTAAACACTGGTACCTTTGGGAAAGGTATTAATCCGTCTTTTCTCTCCAGTTATGGGTTAAATAACAGGGTAGGACTTGGAGACCCCGCCCTTAAAAACAAATCCTAATGAATCTTGATTCTCGAAAAGAAAAAAATATTACTAGACACAAAACTTATATAAAAACAATAATAAATTGTTGAAAGAGAAAGGTATTACCAGCAATAAATAAATAAAAATTTTAGTAGGCAATAAATGAGCCGCCGAGGTTGTTATCCCATAAAAACAAAACAAAACAACCAACCAACCAACCTTGGGATGAAAATTTACAAAATGGGCAAGGAGGAACACTGTTGTAATAGACGACTCGAAGACTAGCTACTGTCGGACCCATCACTACAGGCGACCTGAGAGTGTTGACACATGTCCCCATTTCCCTAAATCTGTTCCGTGAGTATCAGATTTTGAAAGCCCCCTTTTTCTCATTATAAGCCCCGGAAGTTTCAACTGTGTTTCCTGGTGTTAATTCTAAATTTCCTGTTTCTTTCCATTTTTCCCAAACTTAGTCGTTGCTCACTGTTTGATCCATAGTAGACTCGGCTTCCTTCTGTAGAAACACATATTCGTTGCTTCAAGTTTCTTTGTTATCTTTGAAGAGAATTTCACGCAACTGTTCAGTACACTTTTCTTTGTTTCTAACGAAGTTTTTTGTCTCTTAATACTCTACTTAGCTTTATAGATACAGTACTGTGCAAAAGTATTAGGACAGAAGCTATTTCATCTTTTATGAGGCATATTGACAGAAAATAAACAATTTAATTAAAGTAATTATATTTGATTTAATCAACAATTGCTTTAACAACAAATACTTGTCACAAAATAAATTTAATATTTAGTATAACAGCCTTTTGCTTAAAAATAATAAAATAATTGCGACAATTTACCAATTGCACCTAGTATATATATATATATATATATATATATATATATATATATATAGTACTGTGCAAAAATATTAGGATAAGAACTATTTTATCTTTTATGAGGCATATTGACAGAAAATAATTAAAAAAAATGATTTGCTTTACACAACAAATGTTTTAACAAGAAAAAATACTTGTTACAAAATAAATTTAATATTTAGTATAATAGCCTTTTGCTTTGATCACAGCCTTCATTCTGTCAGGCATTAACATCACAAGCTTCTTCAATGTATCTAATGGTATCTCCTGCCAAGCAGCTTGTATTTGTTCCCAAAGTGTATCTTGCGAAGTAACATTAGATTTATCAATTCGAGAGGGGGGGAATAAGAAAAAAGTCAGTCATATCCAAGGATTATAGAATAATGAGTAGTTTCAAAATAACTCGTTTAATAGAAAATAGGAAAAATTAAATACAACTTCTTTTTAATACATTTCTTTTACACGTAGTTTTAAATAATCATTATTTATTTAGTAATTTACTTGGCTTTCCACCCTGTATTTGAATTTCAGTGAGGTTTTTAGGAAAATCACCCCTGTCCTAATACTTATGCGCACTACTGGTAGTGTGCAAAAGTTAGGACAGGGGTGATTTTAAACTTTATTTGGATGCCTCATAAAAGATAAAATAGTTCTTGTCCTAATACTTTTGCACAGGACTGTATATATACTAGGCGCGATTGGTAAAGTGTCGCAATTATTTTGATGCCTCATAAAAGATAAAATAGTTCTTGTCCTAATACGTGTGCACAGTACTGTATATATACTAGGTGCGATTGGTAATTTGTCGCATTTATTTGGATGCCTCATAAAAGATCAATTAGTTCTTCTAATACTTTTGCACAGTCCTGTTCATCTTTTGCTGTCCAAAATGCGTATTTGAATTTCAGTGTCGTACTTACGTCGTGCGTTGTGGTGCATTGGATATCGGCTCGGAACGAGAAATCGGGGAGCCGAGTTCGAATTCCAGCCGAATTCATTGCATTCACTTACGCGCAAATAGCCTTGGGAAAGGTATTAATCCGTCTCTTCCTTCCAGTTATGGGTTAAATAACAGGATAGATTGGGTTCTACAGCCTTGGATAGCAACCAGTCTACCGAAGAAAGCAATGGCCACCTATTGCGGGATAATCTTCTGCCCAGTCAGTCGTGTCTCTTTCGAGGCATGATCGCCAAAGCGTGTATCACGTATGGCACCTAACTGACTTACGTCGTTTATTAAAACATTTACATTTTTGTACTCATTTTGGCATATCCGACTTGCAATTTAAATTTTGAGCTCAACCTTTTTCTGACAACCATGAATTATGTCTTCTTGCATTTTATGTTTAGACCTTCCTTTTCGCTTTCTATTCCTACCTTCTATAGGAGATCTTGTAATTTTCTTCTCGTGTCTGCTATCAACACTGTGTCATTTACGTATCTTATATCGTTAAGATTGTGGTGACTGATAATTAATCATGGTTTTCTCTGAATCGCATAGCTGTTGAAGTTAAATGAATTGTCATAAGCGGATAGTAACCGCAATTTCTATTCCATCAGCTTCTTTTCTCGCCCTTCCCGCCTGTGGAATTCTCTTCCATATACTTGCTTCCCCGACAGCTACAATCTCCAGGAGTTTAAATGTAAGGTCAATAGACACCTCCTAACACACTAACTCGCACCCATTCCCTCCAACACTCTCCCTTCGTACCTCCTAACTCGTCTATCACCCTTCTTCTGACATTTCCTATATCTAATCGCTCTCTCAGCACATTTCCAATGTAACCCCCTGCGCTACAGTGGCAGTGGAATGCCTTGCTTGGAGTGAAATGATTAAAAAAAATACGACAAAGCTGCTGCTTGTTATATCCCGAAAATATTTCCAGAAATACCTCCATCAATGAAAACGACGCTGGATAATAGATATGGCTTAAGAATGGAACGATTAAAGTAGATTCTTCTTCTTCTTCTTCTTCTTCTTCTTCTTCTTCTTCTTCTTCTTCTTCTATATGCCTTGTCCATTCAGGACGTAGGTGGTCATGGCTTTTCGCGTCTCCCTATCCCTGGCGGCTTTTAGCACACCTTCTCCCAACATCTCGCACCTCCCGTTCTGTCATCCACCCGATCAGGCCCTTCAAATATATTATCTGCTGCTTCCCTCTGTCTCTTTTTCCCTCTATCTGGCCTGTTAGTATCAGGTTTTCCAATCCCCCCTTCCTCATTGCATGTCGCAGGAACTTTAGCTGTCTCTTCCTGATGCTCAATATTAATTTCCTTTTCGTTTCCATCCTTTCCAACACCTCATCATTGCCCACAGTCCATGATATCCGCAGCATCCTTCTGTAGAACCACATTTCAGCTGCTTCAAGTCTTTAATTCATCTTCGATGATATTGTCCAACATTCACTGCCATATTGAAGAACTAACATCACATAGCAATCCAGTACTCTCTTCCTTGTTTCTAGTGAAATTGTCCTGTTTCTTAATAGTTTACTTAACTTCTGGAATGCATCCTCGTGCTTTCGGATCTCAGGAATATAAATGTATAGAAACTGTTATGACCACAAAGTGAGGAGTCAGTTTATATATTGATTGTAATATGGAATTGATCCCCCACTTTATATCCAGTATGCTTCTGTAGAACCAAATTTCAGTTGCTTCGAGTCTTTCCTTCATCTTTGATTATATTGTCCAGCATTCACTGCCATATTGAAGAACTGACATCACATAGCAATCCAGTACACTCTTCTTTGTTTCTACGGAAAGTTTCCTGTGTCTTAATACTTTACTCAGATTCTGGAACACGTCCTTCTCCATGCCAATTCGCCTTTGGATCTCTCTGTCGCACTTACCGTTTTCCATTAGAATATTTCCCAGATATTTACATTTTCGTACCTGCTTAATTTTAACACCCCACCACCTGTATTTGGCACTTTTGGCTGCTCTTTTTGCTGATGACCATGCATAAAATTCCGAATTGATATATATTTTCTTTTCTAATAGCACCAGCTTCGTTAATTTTTGTTCAACCCTCATATAGTCGCTATCATTTTCAATGATTTTTTGCCATTCATCAAATAACTTTTCTAGATGTTTTGAGCAACATTTTGATGTGAAAATGCTCTTGGCGAACACTTAAATCTAGTTTTATTAGAGAAAGTGTTTTTCTTTTCTCTCAATGTGTTCTGAAGCGATAGAGAAAAGTAGTAATAAGTCGTTGCGGTAAATTTTTGATTTGTTCCCCGAAGGCCTTTACCCCTTCAAATCTTTCCACTACTCCACCCCACCACTATCTTAATAAGACGTACAACTTTTCATACGAAGACAAAAAGCTTGCAGAGGAAAGGAAGAGTGAAATCATTTTTGCAAGATAGTAACCCTCTCTTAGGACATCTGAATAAGAGGACATGACTCATTTAATCGGATGTAATTATTTAATTAATATTTTAAAAAGTAAAAATACGTGATTTAAGTCAAATAATAATAATAAAATTTTTAATAAACCGGTAAATTTCTCTGTTCCTTTCCTCTGCAAGCTTTTTGTCATTCGTATGAAAAGTTGTACGTCTTATTAAGATAGTGGTGGGGTGGAGTGGAGTTGAAGGGGTAAAGGCCTTCGGGGAACAAATCAAAAATTTACCGTCGTTGCAAAGTCAGGTGAAACTGGCTAGAGCAGAGCAGAACAGACAAACCAAATTCCAAATTTTATTTTTGTGTTATTGTTGTTGGATACAGTCTCGGATGTGTGTTGTGGTGCAGTGGATATCGGCTCGGAACGAGAAATCGGGGAGCCGAGTTCGAATTCCAGTCGAATTCATTGCATTCACTTACGCGCAAATACCCTTGGGAAAGGTATTAATCCGTCTATTCCTTCCAGTTATGGGTTAAATAACAGGACAGATTGGGTTCTATAGCCTTGGCTGGCAGCCAGTCTACCGCAGCAAGCAATGGCAAGCTACTGCGGGATAATCTTCTGCCCGTCAGTCATGTCTCTTTCGAGACATGATCGCCCAAGCGTGTATCACGTATGGCACTTAACTAACTGACTGACACTACGATTATCATGCAAGAGCTAAGGGATGTGTATGTAGTCGCATTATATTCTTAACTTCCCCGTATGATAAGTAGTCAGGATGATACATTCGTCATTAAAATTGGTTGAAAGAAACGGAAATTACTTACGATTCAACTTAATATAAGGACAAGCCGTGTAACCTCAACGAGTCTAACGGAATTCTTCCGCAGCTTAAACGCCGACAAACAAGCCAGACAGACGAGGGTGGAGCCAAAAAGCAGCTTTTTGGCGATAACTGTCAGCAGGATGGGACGTAATAGAGACGGTGATTGTGGACGTAATGTTGGTGAAGAATGGTTGAATGGACAGTTTGTTTGGCCGGAATGTTTGTTGGAACGGGAAAGAGTGGCAAGAAGTGGGTGGGTGGCAGAGAGGGAATGTTAAATGTGGTCAGTTGAAGCCGTGCCAAAATTGGCCAATAATTCCCACTGAATCAATTGCCGCTGAAGCAAAGGGGAGATGGAACATGTGGAGATGGGCAGCATAGTAAGTGAAAGAAATCACACGCACACACACAAACACACACACACACACACACTCTCTCTCTCTCTCTCTCTCTATATATATATATATATATATATATCCTCTCTGTCTCTCTCTCAGATACACACATTATATATACATATATATATATATATATATATATATATAGAATACATACATATAGTATGAGTGGTGTTTAAAAATTTTCGCCCCATCCAAGAAGGAATTCCGACTCTCCCACAAAGACTTTCTGACCATTACTCATTTCATTAGTGGATAATGCTAAGAACATTTTGCTTGCATCTGAACACTGAAAAAGTCTGTGCACACTATCTATCTATCTATCTATCTATCTATCTCTCTCTCTCTCTCTCTCTCTCACTCTCTCTCTCTCTCTCTATATATATATATATATATATATATATATATATTCTAAACATATACTCTTAAATATAAGGGGCAATGAATGTCTATTATGTTTAATCATGAGCCGCTCTAAACATTGTATTTTGGCTTTAATTTCAGATGAAAATAAAGACAAAAATTCTCCAGCATTTGGATAATTTTCTATTAAGTTGGTTCTAAGCTTTTGGCTCACGTGAGCCACCTTCTGAGAGGTTACAAGTACGTTAACACACACACACACACACACACGCACACACATACACACACACACACACACACACACACACACACACACACACACATATATATATATTATTTTAAATCCAAATGGATGAGCAAATAGGTAAATCCCAAAAACCCGATCCTATTAATATTAATTTCATTAATATTAAAATTGAGGAAGATGGAGGGCTCGATATAAATATTATAGTCTTTTTACCGAGCAAAATGTATAAAAAAAAAATTGAAATTTTAATTTCGTTGGATGGCCATTTCAGCGAGAAAATTCTCGCTTCATCACCAACGGTGGAAAACAAACCCTTTTATTAATTCAAATGTGTTACAAAATTTTTATACCGGAAGAAGACAAAAAACATATCCATACACAGGAAGTTAAAATGGAATGGGATTAACAATTTTTGAATTGAAAGGAGAAAAGCAGGCTCGATATTAGCAGACTTTTAAATGACATTTTAACTTTTGAAGTCTTGACTATTACAGATGAGGTGTAAAGTCGTAATTAAATTTCGAAATTTTTGTTTTATTATATATATATATATATATATATATATATATAGTCATCCGCAGATAGATATGAGATCTATTTCGCTGTATCACAGTTTATCAGTACGGTTAGACTCCGATTGCTTTTAAACCCAGGATTGAAACGCAAGCGAATTAGCGTCAGTCGGCGCTTCTACCTCTGAGCTATGGGCGCTCGGTAGAAGGAGGTAGACTTTTTAGCGTGTATATTATCATTATACATGCCCAATAGCTGAGAGTGTTCTAATTCATTGCTGAATGAACGATGCGTAAATGCCAGAGTAGCTACTGTTTTTGAAAGTTTACCATTCTTCCAGAATGCTCAATCAGGGTGTGAGAGCGTAGATATATATTTGTGTGTGTGTGTGTGTGTGTGTGTGTGTGTGTGTGTGTGTGTGTGTGTGTAGAGTAAATGTCTATGGTTAAAGTGTAAATGGCAGAACTGCTCCCAAAACAGAATTGACAAAGCTTGCAATAAACTATCACAAAAAAAAAAGAAAACAACATGGCTAAAAGAATAATATGAACCAATGAAAAAATATATGTTAAGTCGAATTAACATTAGTAAACCGACACAACAATAATATGCCAGAACGTTCACAAACTAAGAATTGCCGTTGACACACCAGGGTCAATTCGGATTAAAGAACTCTGGTTTCTGGCTGGTAGACAAGACAGATCGGGACTGAGACAGATGAAACCAAGAAGTGACCTATCTTATTTGCTATGAAGAAATTTCAGCATGCGTTTACGTGGTTCTGCTTAAAAATTTGGGAGGGAAATATATATGTTGTCGTATATCTGCGCAACAGCCCCTCTTTAATACATATTTAATGGGAAGAACTGACAAGATACTTAATAGTTTTATGCCATTAGTATATATATTTACAGTCCTGTGAATGAAAATAGACTACATCCTGCAGCGAATAGGAAAATTACTAATTTTAACGGGCATGAAATCACCACTTACTCGACTATGACTCGGGGTTGTAGCACCTGTTAGGGCCCCAACTATGGGTAAATAGTGAATCCCCAAACAAATGCCAAATATTATGAGTGTTTTAAGATTACATATTTATAGTAACATTACCAACAACACCTATTAATAGTATAATGATCAGCAATACCTACTTAAAACAAAATGAAAAACAATCCATTTTATCGCAAAATGGCCAACAATAAATTTTATTTGAATATACTAAGTTTAAGTCATAAATTATATTCTAAATATTTAGATTTCGACATTTAGAAAACCGATAGAGGTTGATATGCCACTTAACAGAATCAGCCAACCAATCCAATACAAATATTTTGATGTAAGCATTAAATAACAAAGAGTGGTTGATATGTCGCTAAATAAAAACAAACAACCCAACGAATCCAAATATTTAGATTTCAACATTAAATTACCGATAGCGGTTGATATGCTACAAAGCAAAATGAAGTAACCAAACCAATCCACATATTTAGATTTCTACTTTAAATAAACGATAGCAGTTGATATACTGCTAAACAAAATCAAGTAGCTAATATATATATATATATATATATATATATATATATGTATGTATGTATGTATTCAAATAGAAAAGCATAGTTTAGTTCTTTAGAATGTGTTATTTGTAATAGTAGTATGGATTTCAAATGGGCAATGCGCTTGACCAATCAGACGTTGAATTTAATTAGATTTGATAATCGATTAATCCGTAATAGTTTTGACGTTTAGGTTTTCATATATCAGAATTTTTATTCAATAAAAGCTTTTTCAAATACGACCAAAGCATTTTCGAAAAAAATTTCTCATACACCGACGTGCCTTAAATTTCGAAATGTATGGTAGTCATTTTCCAGTCTGCTAAAATCTAACCCATTTCCCTGGTTAGAATTCTATTTTAGTCACGAGTCTCCAAATGATAATGCCTTATTAGCTAAATTCGGTCGGGTTTCAGTCTTGGCTAAAAGCAATCGGATGTCTAACCGTACTGATGAGCTGTGAAAACAGATCTGCGGATGACTATATATATATATATATATATATATATATATATATATATATATATATATATCCAAATGAAAACGGAACGAAGAAAATATTAACAACGTTCAAAACATTAATTTAAAACAATTTAAAAACATCTAGATAGTGGAGCATAAATGAATTGAACAAAATCTTTGTAAAATCAGATAAAACCTCAAATTTTTATAAGCTGGACTCCAACGAGTAAAAAGCTCTAATAAAGAAAAATCTAATGAAAAACTACAAAAAATCACCATGTGACACTCAAACCACATTGATAGAATTAACCATTCGACAAACTAAAAATCAGTGACAGAGTCCCTTTAATTAGTACGAAGGAAGCGTATATACTTTCAAATGACCACAAGCCAAAATTCCACCTAGGAAAATTACCCACCCAGCAAAATCAGAAATAGGTAGAATTAGTAAAGTAATACTAGAGAAAGCGTAAACCGGGAAATCAAAAATCAAATCAAGCTCATACAATGGAGTGGTACCTTGGAGGTAATCGTCTTGTTCGAGAACTTTGAAAATAAAAATAATTCTAATTTCTCCAATTCAAACATCGTGGACTTTACTCACCGATATCTAAAAACCTCTACCACCTTTCTTTAGAATTCGCAGAATTTTATTAAGTCATTTCAAAAGAGGAAATCAAAATAATTTTGAACTGCAAGAAATCAGTTCTTATCCACGACAACAACTCAACGGATAATTTTGATCGATCTAAGGGAGCTCTGGATTCTGCGTGGTTTTCGGATTTTGTCGGATTATTTCTCCTGTACAACCTCACGGCGTATAAAGAAATCGATATTAAAAATATAGGAATTTATAGAGATGATGGACTCATGATAGTAAATAAATTCACTGGAGGTAAGGTTGATAGAGTTAGAAAATTAATTCATAGAGTTTTTAAATCTTTTGGTCCTAGCGTAGCAATTGACCCTAATATAAAACAAGTTGACTTCTTAGACATAACGTTAGACTTAGTTTCTAACAACGTTCAACCTTACATGAAAAATAATGCTAACCCAATATATATAAACCCTAACCTCTATTCACCCACCGTCGGTTGTCAAACATATTCCATCATCAGTTGAACGCCGCATGTATGTACACTCCTAAAATAAAGAAATATTCGATCACCAAAAAGAAATACGATAAAATTCTTAAAGACAGCGGCTATCGATCTTGTGAGATCAGCTTTATGGAAAAATTTAGTAGTTCAAAAAAAAAGTAAAAACAAAAAAAACCATATGGTATAACACTCCATTTAATCAATTACTTAATTGTAAACTGGGACATAAATTTCTTAAGTTGATAGATAAACATTTCCCTCAAAATAACCCTTTAAGCAAAATTTTTAATATGAATACAATAAAACACAGTTATTGTTGCTCCAACAACTTAGAAAAAATAATTAAATTACATAACAATAAAATATTGAAATCATACAACATTAGCAACTCTAAAACTCATGCCAGTTTGCTCCATAATAATAACTTTCCTAATTGTAGAAACCCGAACTAATGCCCCCTACCTAATAAATGCTTAACAAAATCCCTGGTATATATGTGTTCAATTTCATCCGTGGAGAATCCTAAGGATGTTCAAATTTATATCGGAATACAATGAACTTTTTTAAAAGCACTTTTACAATCACCTCTCATCCTTCAATAAGAAGTCCAAACAAAATATGATATCACTTTTGAAATATTTTTGGAAGTTAAAAACAAAAATATAACACCTAAAAGTAAATGGAAAATCCTCAAACAGTCTAGAACATCTAGATCGGTAAAGGAACTATGTTTCCTTTGTCTACAAGAAAAAATGGAAATTATTAAATACACGAGGAGAGACATATTACTAAATCAGAGGCATGAAACCACAGTAAATTGCAACCACATTAAAGAACTAACCTTACGATCATGCTCAAATTACAAAATCTAAAGTTTAGATCTCTAGAAATGATAAACATTTTATTGTATTAATCTTAGTACCACGATATTCACTTTTAACTATGATATCTCTCCTTATATTTCTATCTCTAATTTTATCTTTATTTCATACTACGAAATGGGAATTAATTAAGGTTTTTCTAAAAATTTTAGATTAGAATTCTGTTTAAAAAAATTCTTTTAATTTTAAATTAAGTTTAAATAAAAAAAAAACCTTTAAAAACTTTAACGCCTATGTACAGGATAACACTATTCTTTCGAAAATCGCCACAAAATTTGTAGCCTTATACTTCACTATGTTTATCCACTATCAATTCTAGGCCAGGGTGTCGTCTAAAAAAAAACCCCTACCACTTGGCCGGTTATACTGTCTGTCACACCTCTCTCTTCTTTGCCCATCTTCTCTTACTTTCTCCCGCCCACTATACATTTTCTTATTTCTTCCTCTTTGTTAAACCCAAACGCCGGGTCATAAAAGTCTGTATATGACCATACTTTATTTTCTACTGCTAAACCTGGCTCCTTTCTCTGAAACTTTTCATGTCTCTTTTACCTCTCTCTTTCTCTCCTGTTTTCCTCTTTTTGTTCAATACAATCCCCAATTCCGATTTCTCATTTTTTTCTACCCACTTTACGTCGCACACAAAAATTTATCAATATAAGGAAACGAATTTTCCATCTTCCTTCAAAAAATAGCGTTTACTACCTGATGAGACATTGTCTTTTCAATTACAAAACTAAATGTACACTTACATAGATTGTAATTTGTACGTGTTCTAAACTATAATTTAGGTCCTGGGTATGACCATAAACTGCATCAGTTTTGAAGAAAAAAAAATGCCATAACACATTTTTACAAGAAAAAAAATATTACCAGCAATACATTTCTGAATACAAAACTAGAAGACATTTTCAGTTTCTAAAATAAAAAAAATTAATCAAAATCTGATTAAATCTACCTTCTTACTATAACTGAACATTAAAAAATACCTTAAAACCCCACCTTTGAGGCATTAAATAACCCACAGAGGTTGATATGCCGTTAAACAAAACTAAAAACTAAACTATAATTTATAATATATATATATATATATATATATATATATATATATATGTGTGTGTGTGTGTGTGTGCGTGTGTGTGTGTGTGTGTGTGTGTGTGTGTGTGTGTGTGTGTAACAGAGGGAAAGAGTGAGTGTGTGTACAAAATTTTCGATTACTAGTTAATAATCATCTCTGCTCTTTAATGTAAACAGACATTTTTTTGTTACTGAAAGTTTCGTAGATTAATAAAATATAATTAACAACCAACATATTTAGATTATGTTTTAACTTTATTTTTAATCGATACTCGTATTTGAGTAGATATTCTGTTTTTAATTAAGCAACATATATATATATATATATATATATATATATATATATATATATATATATAGTCTTTGTTTGGTGGTGTCTATTTATTTGATTAGTCCTTGGTTTGCCTTTGCCCTGACGAGCCGTTGTGTGAAACCGCGGTAGCTTTTGGCGATCTTGTGATTTCTTTACGTGTCTTTGCTCTACATTGCTTCCTCTTTGTTATCCCGCTTTGGTTAGTTCTGTATCGAGCACTTTTTCTTTCTTTGTGGTTGGCTCCGTTTGGGGTTTTTTCTTTACTGCGGGGTATTGTATGTATTGTCTGTATTCCGCAGTTTTCTTTTTTTTTTCCCCTCTTGTCCAACGCCTTATAGCGACGGACAATAACGGAGTTAGATTCTGTCTGTTATTTGTTGTCCCCAAAGTTTATTTTCGTATAATTTTAGGATTTAGATACTTACAGAGTCGGTCTTGTTATTATATATATATATTTCCACCGGCCTCATTATTTATGCGAAATTTTTGTTAGGAAAATATGTCATAAAAATGTGTGCATATATGGCTTGATTTGACCTTGCTTAGGCCGTGAAATCCTTCGTGGCCGAGTGGTCCAAGACTCACCATTTGGTTGCTCTTTTTTATGTTTTTATGGCTTGCTGGTTCGAATCTTGCCTAATGAAACACATTTTCCTAACAAAAAAAAAAACAATCCCGATACATTTTGATCAACTTTCGGGGATACACCCAATTTCGGGGATACACCCAATTTCGGGGATACACCCAATTTCGGGGATACACCCAATTCCTCGACATAATTGGAACGCATTGAACGTTACCGGAGACGACGGCAAAACGTAGTTCTGAAATGACTTTCGGCCAAATTCTGATGAGTATAGATCATTCGATCTATATTACTATACTGAGTTTTGTGCCCGTTTGTGCTTTCGAACATCACGGGCAAACGGAAAATAAAATAGACTAAGTAAGACTGAACTTCGAGTTCGACATCAGTCATCATATAGTACAGCGTGTATTTATTTCCAAAACTGTTTGAGAGATTTAGTGTATTTGAAGTATTAATAAAATATATTCAGACGCCCAAAACACTAAGAGCAGATATGGTCAGATTTGACATAGGATTCTTCTTCTTCTTCATGTGCCGCGTCCCTTCAGGACATAAACGATCATGTCTCTTGTCACTCTTAATATCTGTCCTCTTGGTATCTCTCCCAAACCCCTCTCCGACGACCATTTGCTCAAGCCTATCAAATGTCTCGCGCTGCTTTCCCCTGTCTCTCTTTCATTCTATCCGTCCTGTGAGTATTAGATTCTCCAGACCCTCTTTCCGCATTATGTATCCCAGGAACCTCAGCTGTCTCTTTCTGATCCTCATGTGTTTTTTACCCGTTTGCATCCTCACTAATGCCTCATTATTGCGCACGTGCTCTATCCATGGTATCCTCAACATTCTCCTGTAGGACCACATTTCCACTGCCTCGAACCTCTCCTTCATTCTTGAAGAGATCGTCCAAAATTTACTGCCACCCAGGGGCAATTAGAGGTAACATGAGTGTGCAGCATTTATAATTGGTATGATTGCAAAACAATTAAATTCTTCTCCTAATATATTGAAGGTTAAAAAATCTCAGTAACAAATTATTTTTTCAGTAAATA